>SNQJ01S0085839.1:74937-92814 GCA_010110895.2 Picea sitchensis | reverse complement strand
TATCATATAAAGAAGAAGAGGTTTTTACCCTGTATGGGTTTCCTTGGGAAATATCTGTCTCTGTGTTTCTCATATATGTGACTGATGCTGAATGTGCCATTGTTTATTTCCCTGCATTATTGTGATCATCATTGAGTGCCTTGAAAAGATTTTAAAAGAAGCATGATTGTTTAAGCACAAAACAACTGATTCAACCCCCCTTCTCAGTTGTTCAACATGACTGGGTGCAACTGAGACAACTCACGAACCTCACAGTATGGCTCGATTTGGTCTGTAGTGGCTACAACCACCAAAAACTTGACCCTTCTACACTCCTCACGCGGCCTCTGCAACAAGGTGCAACCTCTTGGCCTTAGGACGAAAGGATTGACCCCTCTTCTCACGCCTTGGTTAGAGATGAAGGTTGGGTGCCTTCCTATCTCTCTCGACCTCCTAAACCCTGCAAAGAAACTCTCCTCAAATTTGATTTGTAGCTGAAACCCTCTTAGTGTCACTCACCAACTCAATGATCTCCTCAAGTCACCTCACTTGCTTATAAATTTCCACAAGTGGTTAACTTCTAGTAAGTGGTTAACTTCTAACAAGTGATTAACTTAACAAGTGGTTAACTTCTAAATGACTTGGATATACATTAAATCATGTGTCTTTGGCTTGCATGACACCTTGCCTTAGCCAAGACACCTGTCCTCATTACAATATTTCAACACATTTATGGAAGATAGGGAGACAAAGGGCGCATGCATGCACCATTCTCAATTTAATGCCAATTTAGATGCTTTTCAATATTTAGCAGTCCAATTCTATTTCTGAGTTTTGTTTTAGTTAGTAGTTGCACACATGGTTAGTCAGAAAGTGCAGTTCCTTAGTTAAAGAAGGTGCTCAGACAACCTTTTAGGACACATTCGTTTTTGGTATGCGGCAATGTTGGATCTTTTGGAGTATGTTAGTATTGCGATGGATCGACTTCCTTCGTTTATGTATTCCCTGGTTGTGCCTAGCCATCTCTTACCTACCAGGGAGGAGATGAACATGATCACTTGAGATGATATCTATAGGTAGTTTGTGCAGGTCACTAGGATCAACCCTCAAGGCGGGTTATGTATAAAGATGGCCTTCTGTGTCGAGCACTTCATGGATCTGAGGGACGAGCTTATTGCTTGGTCCCATTACACACTCTGCCATTGAATGCATACTCTTCGTATTCCCTTGGGTTAGTTGAAAGTGTGCTCTCATAGACTTAGAGTAAAGACTGGTCACCAAATTGACTGATCATACATGATTTGCTAGGTGTGCCACCTTCCTGTGGTTGAGACTGAGCATCACTTCATTTTCCACTGTCCTGTTTACTACAAGATTTGAGGGTAGTTCCACTATGTTTTTCAGGGAGCTTTAGACTCTGGCCAGTTTCTTTAGGTACCCTGACTAGAGATGTCTGGCCTTTTATACTCTGCTCCCTCATCCTCCAGGCACATCCACATCTTGGACTAGCTTCCACTCAACAAATCACTTCTTTTTTTAACAATGCTTCCATCTACTAGAGGAATCGAGAGGCAGTCTGATAGAGATTGTTTCCAACCCCAAATCAGTGCGGACTTGAAGGACCACCTCCACTTCCGAGAGACTTGACATTATTGCCAATCCTAGTCCTATACTAGTAGTCAAATGATATCATCCACGTCACAGTGATCGCCCCCCTCTTCCCAGTCTAGCTCCTCTTCTAGTTCTTTCCTCTAGACATAGTTTGATTTTGAATTTCTTTGATTCGACCTTGAATGTTAGGATAGATGGTTCCAACGGACCATGACGGGCTTATCCCATGTGTAGCATGGATCCTAGATCCAATTTCTTTGTACATCTCTCTCAGATTGACTCTCGATCTTTAGAGTTAGCTTTTTGGGATTTAGATTAGATTCATACTTTACTTTCTACATCTTGCTTTATATAGGAGCTTCCCTAGTACTCCCATTTTGTATTGACATCATGGTACCCGATAGTTCCATTGTTCTACTTTTACCTCAAAATCCTTCCCATTTACCTCAAAGCCCCGAGGCTGCTCTATGCACACTTCTTCAATGATCCCATTAAGGAAAGCTATCTTCACATCCATTTGATGTATCCTCCATCCTATAAATGAAAATAAGGACACAACTGCTCTAATGGAAGTGTACATGGTGGCTGGAGAAAATGTCTCCTCATGGTCCACTCCCTCTTTCTTGGAGAACCCTCTTGCCATAAACCTCACTTTGAATTTCTCAATGCTTCCATATGCTGTATGCTTGATCTTGTAGAACTACTTGGAACTCACTATTGACTTCCCCTTCGGTCTTGGCACTATGTCACAAATATCATTCTTCATGATGGAGGTGCACTCCACCCACCATGGCATCTTGCCATACTTGTTGGTTTGCTGCCTCCTGAAAGGTTTACCCCAATCGTATCACAAGAAAAGTAGCATCATGACACAACTCTACTCTCATTCCTCCTTTTTGCTCCCAAAGCTTGTTGAATATGTTGATTTTTCTATAAGCAAGGTTAAGCATGAAGTTCATTCCATTTTAGCATTTAACTTAACCATAACCAATAATGTTGCAGCAACCAAGATCACAAGAAGAAACACCATGCACAAGAACACAAGAAGTATCCTGGGAAACCCTTCTCAACAAGGGAAGAAAACGTAGCCAAATTCTTTGCTATATTCTTCAAGAGAAAGACCTTCACCACCAAGAAAACCTAGCACACAAGAGGGTGCTCAAACCCTAGAAGACTAGTGCCCAAGAGAGGTGCGCACTTTTTCCAAGAAGGTGTACTTGCTGAAATTTCCAAACTCACATGAAAGATATAATTCCTCAATGGGGAATTTACCTTTACTTATACTAGACTAAACCTGTCAACATAAGTGTCTATTGGCACAACAGGGCCGACCTCACTAACTCACGATATAATTAATATTAACCAGATTAATTATCTTTTACATTAATTACCAGTCACATTAAGGTGGGGCCGACCTGTACCGTTTACATTACAATTAGGTTACAGGCAGGTCTGACTCTTGAACAATATAACAAGGGATCTAATACATCCACTAGTGCTCGTCCACTAGGGGCACATCCATAAGGATGTCCATATCTCTAGCTCACTGCATTACACAGAAGAACCACTTCTTCACTAGTGCTTGGCCACTAGGATCACGTTCCCCTGTGCTCGTCCATAGGCACGTCCACTCAACAGATCTTCTTTCCCACTGCATTACACAGGAGAGTCAACTGGAGTTTCTCGTCAACTCTTCTGCTCAGAGGAGGCTAATACATCATCTTCATTTCTGTTCTCATGACGATGCACCCAACACTTTGGGATTTCACACGTTCACCTTTTGCTCAGCCACAAGCACGTCCAACTCTACAGATCACCTTTCTCACTGTGTTACATAGGAGAATCATCTAGAGTTCTTCTCAACTCTCTGTATGGAGGAGGTCATCTCTATGTTCCAACTATGTCTTAGATATGAACCACACACCCTTCTCAGGGGCTTTCTCTCAGGTTTGTATGCTAGAGAATGTCTCACATAGCTGCAATGATCCACATCTCACAGAGTCACAGGTTTGTAAGCTGGAGAATGTCTCACATAGCTGCAATCAACAACAAAATAGTGTCCTGTCATAAGTCATATGTCTCTATGCTCCATTGTCCACATACCATCGAACACTTGACATAGTGTTAGAAGATAAACAAGAGACCATGGAAAAGGTGGTCTCAAGTTGGGATGATAACTCATCCACTGCTACTATGGTACCTACACTCCCTGCGACTTAATTCTGCTACTTGGCCTTTCGTTTTGTCTCCTCCAAACATTGGTTGACATCATGTCACAACTGTTGACACCTAAATCATTTCACCTTATTGAAAATTTTCTTCCTTGGACTTGAATCTTCATTCTTTCCATTGCATCGATTCTTGCTTCCCTTGTCCTCTCAACGAGAGCTAGGTCTTCTAGTTCCATTTGTTGTGTTGAATATGACTCCAACCTGATCTCTTCCTGCATAAGGTCATCCAAAAGCTTCACGTAATTTGGTTAATGCTCATGAGCACAAACACCTTGGACAAAAGGTTTCCAAGTTGGAGCAAGTCCATTTGAGGCAATGGACACCAACTCCTTATCCTCCATTTTTTCCCTATGCAAGCCAACTGATCTTTCAACTCAATGTCCCTCACCAGATTGCTCACCATTATATCTATGTTACTCATGCAGATTGTTGAAATTTTGTTTCTCAATTCCATTTGTCTAGAGACATCGAAACTTTGATATAAACTAGCCAAAGCCTCAAGCATCTCTTTACTGGTCGTCTTCTTTGCAATTTGAGTGATCAAGCGATCCTTCATGAAATCAAGGATTATTTTCTTTGCCCTGGCCTCCTTAACATGAGCAATCTACAATTTCGGATTGGTAGTTGCAACGATCTCTTTCTCAACATGCTCCCAAATCTCAACCTCCTCCAATAGCATTTGCAACCTATACTTCCAATGTATGAAATTGGAAGCATTGTCAAACCTATCACACACTGTAAGATCGAGAGTAGTCATTCTGAAAATCTCTATCACACCTCAAAGAAAGATCAACAACAAAGCAAGTAGGGTTGTTATGGTGACCTATTGGGTAGGCTAATCCCCAAGTCAAGGAATGTTTCTCAAGAAGACCGTCTCTAGGTCATGTAGTGAATAAGAAGTGGATGGGGGGGGTATGACTTTTGGGCATGGGGTTCTTGACATATCAAGGTTTCATATTGTCTCATTTATGGGTGCCTTTGTGGAGGGTGTGCTACATCCTTCGTTTGCAATGCAACATTTTTCTGACCCCTTTATTGCCTTTCATTTATTATGGTCCAAACATTGAGTTCTATGTGCAATAGAAAGTAAAGAGCACCGCAATACCGCTTGAAGTTAGGAACACATTGAGTGCCATATGCACTGGAAATTAAAGGACATTGCAAATGCATTCCCCCATAAAGTAGGACATTCATTAATTATTTGTTTTCATTTTTAAAGGTCCTTCATTTTTATGAAGAAGTGTTTCATTGCTCTCAGGACCTTAGGGAGAGCATCTAGAAGGATAGTTTATGGCTTTTAATTTTTTCTAGCTACAACACCTCTGGGCCTTCAACCCCTTTATTCCCATGAAATGAGGTATAAGTCCTTCTTGGTGTCAATGAGCCCAAAAACCCAAAAGATAAGGAAACAAAAGGGAAGAGGTGTGGAAAGTGGTAATAAATGAGCAGGAATGGTACAATGACCCTTCAAGGAGACCCCCCAGTAGAAACCCTTTCCCTGAGGGTGACCCACTTACTAGGAAACCAAGTCAACCACCAAGGTGAAGTAAGGCAAAAGGTATAATTTCCAAGCAAACGTTTTCATAATCAAGAAAGGACCCTTTGCATCATGCTCAAATGCTTGAATTATTAAAGTGACGCTTACCACTTGTTACCTCATGAAGCAAGACCTGCTGTCCTTTTTGGGCCATGCTGGTGTGGCGAAAGATGCTACGCTGCTGATGATGAATGGTGATGTGTGGTGGAGAGGAGGGGCTTTGTGTATTCGATGTGGGCTCAACTAGTCATCTGGCTCTCGACACTCCATGTCTTCTACCCGCGGGCCTCGAGACATAATCTCCTTAGTTACCCTTAGGCTGGGGAGTGGGTAACATGTTTCACACCCAATCTACTTGTACTAGGTCAAGCATTTCTCTCAGGTACCGAACAACTGAAATATCCAACTCCCTCTTCACCAAGAGAGCAATTGCAATCAAAACAACACCATTACCATCCAAAAATTTCATGGAAATTGGCTTTTATTATAAATTCAGAAATTTCAGCTCAACCTTGAGGTTCCTTGGATCTGTTCCCTGTAAGCTTTCAGACTTGGAGTTGAATCTGAAATATAATTTACAGTACTATATATTTCACTTTTGTCCAACCAACAATGCAAGGCAGCCCAAGAAAATAAACACTGAATAAGTGTACTTCACAAGGCAGTCAAAGAAAATAAATACTGAATAAATGTATTTCAATGCTGTTTCAGCCCTTAGGGCTCACTTCCCAAGGAAATTATAGATTTGAAAATGACTTACTATAGTAGATTATTATAATAGAAAATCTACCCCTTTAGCTTCTAGATGTTTGTTAAATGACTTAACAAATTCTGTGCGATGTTAYGTCAAATAAAGTTTTGAAGGAACCACATTCCATCCCATCGTGACTTGTTGTCGCCTTGTTTGAGGCAACGAAACCATATCAAAAGGAGTAAAGCTAATGCAAAACTCGTTTCCAATGTTTCCACTCGTTCCTTGGTGGCACTCTTTCTCGCAAAGCTTACTAAGGGTAAGTGCCAGTGAGCCCATCTAGCAAGGTAGCCCCCCCAAATCATATCCCTACATAGGTGGTTGTTTTTATATATGTAATTTTGTTGATTCAACTTCACTAGGGTATGTTCAAATGGGTCCTTTGCCTACTAAGGAAATAAGTAAGTGGGTGTTGGCCATTCTTTATATATGTAATTATGCTCTTCTTTATGTATGGGTACAAGGGCCAAGTAGTCTTACGCCAAACAAACATTAAGGGGGATGGTAGAATAGTAATATTTTTATTTTTTTAGATATCATGCAAGTATTTTCAAGGTGGAAACGAGTCAAGAATGGTTCTAAATCTTGGTTTGTATAGATCCTTTCGTTTTAGCTCTTTAAATACACTATGGCTTTGTTCTTGTTATTACTTTTCTGCTATTAATCGACTTACCGAATCCATATTTTTGGGGTGAAGGAAGAGACATGGGGAGTAAACAAGATCAGGAACCCACCCTATCGACAAGCATTAGAAACTTCTCAATCATCAAGATAACATGAGATGAAATTCAAATCTGCAAGCACACAAAATTTGGACTACTAGAACTCTTCATATATATAGATAAGATGAAGTGAAAGTACATACTACTATGTAATTCAACCTAGTATAAGTCAAAATTATCCAATCCCTAGCTAGCGCATTGACCAAATTAGCAAACCCTAGCTACTAACTCCTCCTAGCTAAGAATCTCTCCTAACTAAAGCTGGTTGGTCCACCAAAGATCCACAACAAACACATATAACACATTGGCAAGTCCTCCTTGGCACTTTCACTTGCATTACAAAGTGTACAAGATATTCTCCCTCTATCTTCTCTGCATCAAACACTCCAAGTAGTACTAGGGTTTCCAAATGTCACAAACCCTTAGTCTTCTTCTCTCACAACAACTACATGAGCAAGTTCTCCCTTTCTCATAGGGTTCCCCCAAACCCTAGCTTTCATTGTCTCCTTAGGGAGAAAACCTAAACCTTAGTCTTCCCTTGAATTTCCTCAAGAACCCTAGTACTCAAGACAAAGAAAGCAAATACAAATGAAGAAGAGCATAAAGAGACTAGTTCTCTCTAGCTCTCACATATCTAACGCAAGCATGTGATTGTGTGAATGAACTACAATGAATTAGTTCAAAGGACTCTCTGCTCCATTTATTTATATGAAAGGTAAGGGAGGCCAACAATAACAAGTGGACCTAGTCCACAAGAAGTAACCTAACTACACACTAGATTGGCCCACTTGTGAAGCGCCCGAACTCAATGTGACACAAGCCAAACTCAAAGGCATGCACATCCAACAAGCAAGGGTCCAAGGTTAAACGCTCCTCTAACAAATCTCTCCAATGCTCCCTCCTAAACGATGTGTACCTTCGGTTCCACCCCACCTACATGATCACTCCTCAACCCAAGCATCCTCAAGTCAAATACAAGCCTCCATGCAAGCAACTAAGTGTCCCTATGCCATCTAGGGCTCAATGCGTTCCTTCAAGATGCCCAATGCTCCTCCTCCAATGTGATTCATCCTCCCAAGCAATAAACCTTCCTTTCCATGTGTGCATCATGAAGAATACCATCATGCTATCTATGTCCCAACGCTCCAAGGAAGTGTGCTGCATAAGCATCAAGATAAGGTCTAGCGATCAATGAGCAAACTAACTCCAATGTGTATGTTCAGCACGATACAACCAAGGGTAATTAACACACCAGGCACCCCACATCACACGAAGCATCCCCAAGCATGGTGTAAACACTTTTGGAGTAACCTCCCTGCTCTTCTAGAAGAGTAAAATGAAATTATAGTGCTTTTCCCATATCACCAAGAAAATGGTCAATATGAATGGTAGGGGACAAGCTTGTTGAGTCTTTTTGTTGGAGAAGGAAAGAAACAACTTAAAGTTAGAAAGCATATAGTGAATTGCTGTTGTGATCTTCTCCTTGCAATTGGTCAATTGATTTGGAAAAAGATAGCCTTAAGTGAATCTAGGGGATGTTTACATATAATCAGTTAAGCCTCCAGTTATTTTGCCAATGAAACAAAGGATGTCTCTTTGAATGACTATTTTGTTGAATATTCTTTGGCATAGGTATTGAAATTGCTAATTTGGATGAACTGGGAACTTAGTACTGTAATATGAAAGAGCCTTCTAAGAAAGGTCAATTAAAGGAGGACCGTGCTGATTCTGGTAATGCCAAGTGTGCAGTCGATGTAGTCACAATGCAAATGGAATTTTGTCTTGGAAGTATAGGCAGTGAAACCATCATCATGTTTAACGTACAAACTGTTGTGATATCTTGTCATAGATGCTAATGTCATGGCATTTGCTACTACCAAATATATATTATGATAGGTATGCAGTGGACTACATGATAGTAACATGGCATAGAATAACATATAGTGAACTTCATATGGAGAAAGTAGAATATCATATCCCATTCAGAATTCATCAAACTTGACAATTTTTAGGATTTCAGCATTTTAGGATTGGTGGGATTGCAAAAATTGAATACTGGATACTATCATCTATGAGGGTACGGGATTGGCATTTAATCAAGAGCACCAAGCCCTCTATGTAGCTCATTGTTAGTGGTGTTCATTGTTGAACTCATTTGTCATGACCTTAGAAAAATGTACCCTTCACTCAAGCCAAAACCACTGATTAGGCATCTTAAGCTTTCTGCCTCATTTTAAGGCTTGGAGTAGCCAATTTCATCAAAATTGGCAGGTGTTGATTTGACCAACCACAAGGTGAATGGACTTGGATCCACAAGTAACTCATGCACTCGTACCCATGTCCCTGGAGGATCAAGGCAGAGGCCAGAGGAGGAGGTAGAGGGTGCTATTGATGATGAGTATCCCAATATAGGAGATGATTTTGATGATATATAGTTATTTGTTGTAGCATCATGCGTTTTGGACTTTGGAGGCCATATAGAACCTCGACGTTAATGTTTTTTGTTTCAAATATATATCACACTTAGTGCCATTTTGCTATTTTTACCCTTACATGCAGGAAGATGACCCACAACCGTTATGGGGGGAGGAGGAGACTAAGAGTGAGGAGGCTGATGTGCCAGCCTCAACATCGCCTTCTACACAGAGTCAAACACTTACCAGTGGCCATCTGTATCCAGCCATAGGCTTTTTCCTATGAGGGGATGTGCCATTACCTTTGTCTGTGAAATGGGTAAAGGTAATTGGTAGCTAGCTGCTAGATTAATCATTGTAGATGACTCATGATGATGAGATACATTTATTATATATTTGATGTAATTTTGTATTTATTAGTTTTGAATGGACAGCTATTAGGGCTCAGTATTGACTTCGATGTATCATATATGATTTGGCATGCACTACATCATATATATAGGTGTGTTTTCCATGTTTATGCATCAATGTGCTTCTTTGTTGTTGCCGTTGGTTTATATTTAAAAAATATTGAAAAAAATGAATCTGTTTTGTAATTTTTAATACTTGCTGTGGTTTGTCGATTTTTGCCCATTTTTTAGCCTATTTTTCCAATGTCCCACTGTCCGGACCCTCGTTGATTTTTAACGATGCTGTTTTTTTTTAACAATGCCCATGTATGTTAAATATTTCTTGCTTAGTTTCCATGTTGAATGAACTTGTGACTTCTATCACGGTTAACTAATATAGCAAGAATGCCTGTTTTGGATATGAGATTATAATCTAGAGTTGCAAACCTCTTGCTGACAGTTCAAGGTGTCCGCAAAGCCAAAAAGAGGCTGCGCTGTTGTTGGGTCAATTTGCCACAACTGATCAAGAATGCAAGGTATCAGAAGTCCAGTCATTTATTTATTTTTTCACTTTATCGATATAATGCCATATAATTGTGCTTCAGGTTCCTTGCTGTATTCTTGGCCATGACAAATGGTTTGCATGGGGATGTTTATAGCCTGGAAATGTATTCTGCTGTGGAATAAAATGTGTCTATGTGGTGCACTTTTCTTGATGGTACTGCATAATACCATTTGTCTCCCTTATGAGTCATTGATATCATTTATGTATATGTGTTATCTAATATCTAGTACAATAGAAAAAATAATGAACCAGAGATATTGTATTCACTATATATTTGAGAATATGATGATTTGAAATTGGTTTTGTTGTAAATGAGAACATGTTACAGTGCCAAAGCCATTGAGACGTCTCAAATTGGCATTGCTGCTTTTCTTTTTAACCATGCTTTGTAAATGCAGGTTCACATAGTGCAACGAGGTGCAGTGCGGCCTCTAATTAAAATGCTTCAATCCCCAGATTCTCAGCTCAGGTCTATGGCAGCTTTTGCTCTTGGCAGACTAGCGCAGGTCTCCAGCAATGACTTGCTCTTCATTTTCATTGAACATAAATTTCTCTTGTATTTGTCTCTCTTGAGATATTTTTTTGGCATGTTATATGAATATCTGATTATAATAAGCATTTTCCTTGTCATAAAATATAGGACTGTAAATATAAGGCATTTCATTGGGCATTTAATATGTTTTATTATTTCTTAAATTTTTATATACACTAGAACACACACAACCAAGCTGGCATAGTTCATGATGGAGGACTGCCACCATTGCTAGAACTTCTTGACTCAAGAGATGGATCCCTTCAGCACAATGCTGCCTTTGCCATCTATGGGCTCGCAGATAATGAGGTAAAAGATATTTTACTGCATGTGGTGCTTTTTATCTTATACTTAGGAGTATTTTGTGTTGAAAATAACATAATTGATTAATACAATTTCAGTAGTTTTATTTACATGCATCTTTATTTATTGCAAAACATTGGGCCCATTGTGAAGAAACATAGATTTTTCTTTTGTGAGTATTTGAGAGCATTCCTGATCTTTTATTTTATCAGGATAATGTGTATGACATTGTGAAAAGTGGAGCTGTTGAAAGATTACAAGATGGAGAATTGATTGCTCAGGTAAGATTGACTTGAGATGATTATGGTTCATTCAGTGCTACAACAACTAAGGGAAATGTATTTAATAATAATGTTTCTAGCTTTCTAATTCCATTAGCATGACACTTTGTTTTTCTTGTGTCTCTTGAAGAATTTAAACTCAAGCATTCATCATTTGACCTTCACGTTGGAAACAATCTTCATATGACACTCTCTGTTTAAATGTTGGCTACTGCTTGCATTCATGATTGGTTGACCCTGAATATTGAGCTAGGAGTTAATGGACTTCATTATATATTAGGAAATATACCACTGAAAGTTTTTTCCATTTTATTTACAGCAATCAAAAGACTGTGCAGCAAAGACCCTAAAAAGGTTGGAAGAGAAAATTCATGGAAGGGTGAGATTTCCTTCTTGCAAATTGTGTCATATATTTTTTATGCTATATACTTGCATAGTAGTGAAGTTAGAAGGATAGTAATTTTTTTCAATCTTGTTTAGTCATTGTTGATTTGTTTGCATTATGAATGATAATTGACATGTTGCTTAGCAGATATTGAGGCATTTACTTTATCTGATGCGTCTACTAGATAGAGTTTTCCAAAGACGAATTGCTTTAGCTCTTGCCCATCTCTGTTCTTGGGAAGATCTAAGGATGATCTTCATTGATTCCAATGGTAAACATGTTGTAATTCCAGAGTTGTGTAGCTTTTGAAGTTCGAACTACTTTATTGGATGATAATGCTACTCTAGTCATGAAATTTTCTTGCTTCTCTGCTGTCTTAACTGGATAAAGCTTATGCATCATCTTAACTAAACATAGAATATTTGATGGGCAGGCTTGGATGTGCTACTGGGGCTTCTTGGCCCAACTGCAAACCCAAAGCAGCAACGAGATGGTGTCTTTGCATTGCTTGCATTAGAAAAAAAGGCAGCTCTATCTCCTATGGTTGCTGCACCACTTCCTCCTCCTCCCCAGGTTTGTGACACAGTTTGCCACTATGCTTGAGTATTGAGCTAGTCTGATGATTGATTCTTTTTATTCGAGTCTAATTGGTGTTTGCTATCTACACCTCATGTATTCAGAAAATATATGCCACCTGCTCAATAATCAAGTGTCCATTAAAGAAGTTATATGAATCCAACTTTCAGATCATTTCCAGCTATGTAGAACTGGTTATACAATGATAATGCTGTTTCAGGTTGAGGATTTTGAATTGGGCACTGAGTTGCTAGGCAGTTAGGTCCATCTTTTCTTTATTTCATTTGTTGGAATAGATCAAAGTCTTTGGTTTGAATTGTGTTGCGAAGCCTGCGATTACATTGCATGAGCACTAAAGTATTAAGCCTTTGTTGAACCACTTGTTGCAGTTCTTGGTGTGAATGTGCATGGACTATAGGTGTTGCTCAACACTTGGATTGCAAACTTCTATAGATCAAGAATTTGGCCATCGAAATCCTTCCTAGCATAAACCTGCAATAATGAAAAACACATGTAACAACTTAGAAAAAATTCATAATAAAAAACATAAAATTAAGAAGAAAAGTTTAAAGTTTTAAAGATGAATTTGGAGTGGAATCTAGAATTTACCTTGTAACATTGTCTTCCTTTACTGAATTAGCCTTTTATATGTAAATAGCTGCCAAGATCTCTTAAAATTTGCAACTGGACTGAACAGAATACCAAATACCACAATAATGGCATAGAACTGTGAACAAGGGATCTGCAATCCCCAAGTAAAGCAGGCCGATGAATGACTCCTTGGAGTTGTGAGGTGAAATGGTCAATGGGTAGTGTTACTACTTGCCCCCAATGTCTTCGTAGTTCATACTTCATAATGAGTATATTTGTGACCCTTTCCTTGAATTATATGTATACATTTCTCATTACCCTGCTCTTGGCGAGGTCATTCTTTTGGGGGGCTTCAATCCCGCTACTAGGGATTCATAGGTACCGCTTCTTGACAGATCTGAGGATGCCCTTTGCCTTAAGGAGATTGACGTGGGCATCATGGGCATTCCCAGCACTTCAATTGAAGGTCGTAGATCCCTTACAAGCTATGGGAGGCACCTTCTACAGCTCAGGGAATCTCATGACCTCTTGTTCTTGATTGGTATTCAATGCAAGCTTGCCTCGAGGGGATTGAAATGTTTCCCTCAGAGCTATGGCTAGTGTGGTTGATTGTGTCCTGGCCAACTAGGAGTTACTTGCATGTGACATTTTCCAGTGTCCCCCCCTTCCCCTTGTGGACCACACCCTCCTATCCTTTTCCCTCTCTGCCTCCCCCCCTTTCCCTACCTAGCTCCCCCCAACACCTCACAGATTTCTATCTTCTTTGATAGGGAGTATGTTGACTCCTAGACCACCTACCAATGGCAGTTGATCCTTCGCCTCCCCCATTTTTCGCCCCTCAAGATAGACTCAACCAAATATGAGCTTATTTCCACGACTATTTTGGAGGTTGCTGTTGACTCTTACCCCCATTACTTTTGTCTATCCACTTGTGCCCCCACATCTAGCTTTTCCCCATGAATTACTGGTTGGACAAGGAGTGCAAACTCCAACACAAGCATCTTTTCTTCTCTTTTATTCATGACCCCCCTTCCTTCCATCACCTAAAGAAATCCTATCTGTTTGAATGCACAAATGGAAATAAGCGTGGATTGTATTTCTCATTTATATGATACATCTATAGATACATTATCTTGACCTTTGGATTCGTCTTCCAAGAGGTCTCTTGGACTCTTGATAACTGTTCATATTCACTTGTGTCTTTTCATATTCGGTATCAAGTGAATACTACAATAATATCATAACCCTTACGGATTATGTTTCCAACATTCCCCCCCTTAATCTGAAGGGGTGTATGTGAGTCCAAGAAGAGAGCTGGAATTTGGAAGTGAACAATTGCTGATGGTTGAATGTGCTCTTTGAATCTGGTGGTTTTGGGATGACCGCAAACCAAATGGCTAGCAGAAGCTGATGTCTTCTACTGAATGGTGATGGTGGTTTAAGGAAGATCACAAACCAATCTGGTGGTTTACGGATGACCACAGACTCTAGAACTTGGCTCTAAGGCTCATTGGTTCCCGAAACGTTTCTTAATTTAGCTAGAAGATGGAAGATGATGTTTTCTGCTAATTGGAAGTGCTCTCGAATGTTGGTTTAAAGATGATCATAAACTGTTCTCTAGAAGAAGCTGAAGTCTTCTACTAAATGGAGGTTTAAGGAAAACCACAAACCATTGTCTAGCAAAAGCTGTAAGTCTTCTACTAAGTGGTGGTTTAAGGAAAACCACAAACCAATCTAGTGGTTTGGATGACCACAAACCAAATAATGCTCGCTTGTCACACTTGCTTGTTACTTCTTGATTGATAGGACTTCGAAACTTGAAGCTTGACTGCAAATCGTTGATGTTATTCCCCTTTGTCAGGGACAAGGTGAGAAGATGCAAATCCTTTCACTGCAAGATGTGTCAATGCTCGAGAATGAATTCTGTGGTATGATTGATATATCTTCTTGACTATTGATGCCCATTGCCAAAAAGTCATCCACCCATAGTGGTTCTTTACACTTGCAGATTTCTTGCTGTTAGAACATCTGTCTGAATGATGATTGTGCTTTCTGTTGTCGTCTTATACACACCTCGGGTAACGTGGAAGAATTCTTCAATCCACTAGGTGTGTCCTTGGGGGAAAGTCTTGAGTCAAGGTGTTATCACCTGATCCCCGACTCCTCCGTCTAGGCCAACTCCTAGAGAAGCCAAGGGGGGTAGTCCCTAAAGAAAATAATCTAAGGCTTGAAATAAGCTAAGTACAAGAAATAAAGTCTAGGAGTTTATTACAAAGCAAGAACAATATAAGAATCTAATCTAGCAGCATATATGATTCATTTACTATCAAAAGATACATTCAATGATATAGAAGTAAATGAGATACATTCATCAATACATTACTTCAAGATAAAGGAAATTGCTTGAAATGTAAATACTTGAAGAGTAAATGATTGAAGTAAAAAAGTCTTGAAATGTAAATATAATGAGATCGGTGCCAATCATAAGATGTTGTTGTTGAAGAAGAGTGTTGCAAGTGTTCTTGTAAAATTTTATTTAGAGTTGTTTAGGTGGAGTGACTTTTGTGAGTGCAAGTCACTATGTGAGATGTGTGCAAAGTGGTACAAGAAAATAAAACTAATCTAGATTTGGCCTCTAAGAGGCTATCCCTCAGATTGGAGGCTGAACTATGCGGATGTCCAAAAGGGTGGATATCCCTCTGACTTCACACAATAGCTCAAGAAACTGTTAGATGTCCAACACGGGGAGAACCTAGATCTCAAAGTCCCTGTTTGACTTCACACACAGTTTCTCTTGCGTTTCCAATCAAGCAATAACAACCTAAAGATTTCCCTATTAGCACTACTCCGCACTGACTAGCCCTAGTTCTGATGAGTTCCCCAGATCGAGCTAGGCTCACCAGGTTTTAGAGCATACTAGGGGGAGCTAAGGGGATTGGTTCATTTACAAAATTGAAATAACTGAAAATAAACGCTGAAACTGAAACTAATCTAACAAATTGAAAACTACTCTAAGAAATTGAAATCTAACTACACTGATCTAATAAAATGAAATCTACTCTAAATGTTTTGCGGTGCTCGTGATAAATTTTATGGTTGATTTTAGCTTTCCTTTAGGTGAGAACTGTAAGTTTGAGCAAAGGGAACTGTTATCCCCATTTTGTGGATAACTAAGGAGATTATTTCTCGAGGCCCTCAGGTTGCAGATATGGAGTGCCGAGAGACCACATGACTAGCAGTATCCTTTTGCATAGCTAGAGACCCGCATCACCACCACAATTGTTAAGGTTTAAGCTATTATTAGGTTTCTTTTCAATTTACTAGATAATCATAACATAGATAGGATCAATGAGAGAAAAACAATCACAAGATATACAACATTTATCTCGGGAAACCCTCATGGGGAAGAAAACCCAACAAAAGCTTCCTTAATATAGATAGCCAATACAATGCCAAGACAATAAACCAAACACTAGAGAATATCCTCTACTGAGCAATGCCCCTCTCTCTTCCTTCTTCTCCCAATTGCAGCTACTAGACTTGCGCATTGAGTGAGCGAATGAGTGAGTGATCAAATGAGGTGCTGACTTCCTTTATTTATACAAACTGGCAGGAACTAGAAAGGTGTCTCTTCACTGGGTAGGGCTGAGTTGTTTTCTTAGTGGTTAAAACCACTTTAATTAGCTTGGGGCTCGACTTCTCAATTTGCATAATATATTTAGGGTTTGACCAATCCACAAAAGGGGAATTGGTCAATTACAATGCCCGACATGATCATGCCACAAAAAGGGATTAATCTAATCAATAATAACTCAATAATAAATAGAATACTCTTTGTAGTTACAATTTTTCAATGCTCCCCCTTAACAAGAAGGGTATTCTACAACATCATCAGGAGAGAGAGAGGGCAACAACATCAACAACATATGGAACATTGACTGGCATATCTATAAATCATCTGAAGTTTTTCTCATCATCAATATCATCATCCACAGTGGGGCGCTGGAATGGCATCATCATCTGCATCAACATGGATTAGTATAATACTAATACATCACCATCATCAATAACAACACTAGGCTGATACAACATTAACAACAACAATATCACAACACAAAGGATGGAGCATCATCAACAACAACAGCATCACAACATGAAGGATGGAGTATCATCAACAATAACAACAACATCACAACACAAAGGCTGGAGCATCATCAACATCAACACTAGGTTGGAAATCTTCAGCACAAAGCTAGCATCTCAACAACATCAACACGAAGCTGGAAATCTTCAACACGAAGCTGGCATCTCAACAACATCAGCACGAAGTTGGCATCTCAACAACATCAGCATGAAGCTGGAAATCTTCAGCACAAGGCTGGCATCACAACAACATCAACACGAAGCTGGAAATCTTCAGCACAAGGATGGCATCACAACAACATCAACACGAAGTTGGAAATCTTCAGCACAAGGCTAGCATCACAACATCAACATGAAGCTGAAAATCTTTAGCACTAGGTTGGCATCACAACAACATCGACATGAAGCTGGAAATCTTCAACACTAGGCTGGCATCAACAATGGACACTACTCCCCCTTTCGAGGGATGTCCTTTCGGACTACACCAAGATTATCTCGAAAATATTCAAACTTTACATGAGATAGAGGCTTGGTCAACACATCAACAACCTGCTCATCTGTGCTAACATACTGGAGCTTTATGGCTCCTCTCTGCACCATACCACAGATGTAATGATATCGGATCTCTATGTGTTTTGACTTGTCATGGAACACATGGTTCTCAGTCATCTTTATTCAGCTCTGGTTATCACATAGGATCATGATTGCTTCCATCTCCAGATCGAATAGACCTGTCAGCAACTTCCGAAGCCATATGGCTTAACAACTGGCGGAAAAAAATGTGGTGTGATAAAGAGTTAGAGGAAAAAAGAAAATTAAGGTATTATAAAGATGTAATCAACCCTAATCTAGAAGATCAAAATTATC
>SNQJ01S0085839.1:40775-63761 GCA_010110895.2 Picea sitchensis | reverse complement strand
ATACTGGGGGCCCTTACAAGGGTCTTTTTCCATGGCATTGTCTGTTTGGTCCCAGACCAAGAAACCCCAGGGGTGCACTTGGGGGCCCTAGATCTCGGCTAGGGTCTTTGCCATCCTCCCGGAGAATGGCTCTTGCAGCTGCTTTAAATTTAACAGGGCTGCTTTAAACTCTAACCCTAATCGCTAATATCTCACAAACTAACCCTAGACTAACCCTCTAACTTTGCTAGTTTAACCTACTAACTTAGGTGCATCTATTGGGATAGATTTTTGCACTTTTTGATGGCCAGATTTGCTGTTGTACTTCATTGAATGCTACAGCCATAAGGCTGATATACTGTTACGAAAATTTACTTTTATGACAACCATCTTTATTCAGTCTTGAAGTGCTATTTTCGGTCCACATTGGTTACTAGTTTTATTGCTGACATTTGTTGATGATTGTAGCTATGTGAGACATTCTCCAGCTTACAAACTCGTGAGATGTGGATCATTGCAACTATGTGAGTCTTTCTCTAGCTTACAAACCTGAGAGAAAGCCCTTAAGAAGGGTACATGGTTCCTACCTGAAACAGAGCTGGAACGTAGAGATGACCTCCTCCATTCATAGAGTTGAGAAGAACTCCAGATGATTATCCAGTGGGAAAGACGATCTGTTGAGTTAGACGTCCTTGTGGCTGAGCATAAGGTGAACGTGTGAAATCCTAAAGTGCTGGGTGCATCGTCATGTGAACATAAATGAAGATGATGTATTAGCCTCCTATGAGCAGCAGAGTTGACAAGAAACTGCAGATGATTCTCCTGTGTGAGGTAGTGGGAAAGAAGATCTGTAGAGTGGACGTGCTTGTTGACGAGCACAGGTGAACGTGTGAAGATCTGGTTCTTCTGTGTAATGCAGTGAGCTAGAGATATGGACATCCTTATGGATGTGCCCCTAGTGGATGAGCACTAGTGGGTGTATCAGATCCCTTGCTATATTGTTCAAGAGTCAGACCTGCCTGTAACCCTAATTGTAATGTAAAGGGTACAGGTCGGCCCCACCTTAATGTGATTAGTAACAAATGTAAAAGATAATTAATCTGGTTAATATTAATTATATTATGAGCTAGTGAGGTCGGCCCTGTTGTGCCAATAGACACTTTTGTTGACAGGTTCAGTCTAGTATAAGTAAAGATAAATTCCTCATTGAGGAATCATATCTTTCAAGTGAGTTTGGAAATTTCAGCAAGTACACCTTCTTGGGAAAAGTGCACACCTCTCTTGGGCACTAGTCTTCTAGGGTTTGAGCACCCTCTTGTGTGCTAGGTCTTTCTTGGTGGTGAAGGTCTTTCTCTTGAAGAATATAACAAAGGCTGGGTTTGGCTGGGTTTTCTTCCCTTATTGAGAAGGGTTTCCCAAGATACTTCTTGTGTTCTTGTGCATGGTGCTTCTTCTTGTGCTCTTGGTTGCTGCAACATAAATGGTTATGGTTAAATGCTAAAATGGAATGAACTTCATGCTTAACCTTGCTTATTGAAAAATCAACAACATTGCTAACTAATATAGACCTTTTACTTGTTGATTTGGATGTAATCTATTGCTGATTTACTAACTTGTCTACTGTCTACTGTTGTATTTTAGGGACAACGAGCTTAACTTGTTGATCCATTACTATACTTGTTGGAAAAGTGTCGTTTCTTGTGTCTGGGGAGGTACAGGTGCACCGACAACTATCCCTTTACTCGGTATCCATTTACCTCTCTTTATTTACCATTTTCAACCAATCTATTCTTCCATCACTTGACCTTCCGGGGGACTTCTCCTTACACCTCCCTTCATCCTTCTCATTCCCCTAGGGTCTCCGGGATCTTCTCCTAGGAGTGACCTTAGTCACCCCCCAAGTGTGGGACCTACATCGAGGTGACATTGGGTGTAGGATTCCCAAGTTGTAGCACTTGCTTTGTGGTTGGGTCGGGCTTATCCCAACCTACAACTTGCGCTATAACATTTTGGCGCCGTTGTCGGGTAGGATTTTGAATTCTCTTCGTGCCCTAAAACGACACTTTTGGCATGTCTCTTTCCCAAAGCCTTCACCCCGAGCTTGCTTCGCGACTCCACTCCAAGAACTTACGTATTTTCCTTTGACAAACCTTCTTCGAAGTTTGACTGGTGACTCCACCATTTCCCGAACCCACCTTTCCATTACTTACCTTTTCCCTGCTCTCCCCTTTCATCCTTTGATAAGCCTTGCTCTCCCTCGAAAACTCCTTTGAGGTGTTCTTCTAGTCGATGGGACTATGGCACCTTGGAATCAATCAAGACCCCGCCATCCCTCATGGAACGAAATTTTGTAGATGGAAAGGGAAAAAGATGCAAATAAAGCACCGAAGAGATGATGAATCAAGTAAAAGAGATGCTTGAAGAACATGCTTACGAAGAAATCTTCCAAGAAGATCTTGATGAAGCTTATCACGTTGAAGAGTCTGAGGAGGCTTTTAATGAAGATGAAGTGCTTTCACTTAATGACACAGATGAAAACATCCAAGCCGCTATTCCTCCTACGCATCAAGAAGAGAACACTATGAGTTATGACCCTTTCGAGGATCTTGATGACTGCCTGTTCCATGATCCTGGAAGTGAAGGAGCACTAGAAGAGCCCTAAGATACAACTGATCAACATATTGACACTTTCATACAGATTGGAAAACGTGGATGGGACATGAGCCTTTTCACCTTTGATGGAGATCCCACTTATGACGTTGAGGGCAGTCCCCAAACAAAGGATTGGTCTCCGTGCATATATGACTCAGATGTTTGGGATGGTGATGGTGACATGATCACATATATGCTCGATCCATTTCATAATGACTTGTCACAGCATCTTCAGTCCCCAGGGTGGTGCATATCCTTTTAGGGATACATATTTTTTGTATGAGGATCTTCAGACATTTTCACCCTTGATTTTGAAAGAGTACCAAGACATAGCCATTCTGGGGCAATTAGAGGTTCACTCTACGAAGCAGAAGTTTTGTCATCTTGGAGATTCTCACGAGGATTCACAGACGAAGAGGCAACGTTTTTCTTCTTCTAGACTTGAGCCCGTCCTATACCTCATTTCTTCCCCTTGGGGGAAGCATGGGGTCTTCTTGAGTTATCTCACACCTTCTCAGTCTTTGGGGAGCAGTGATTGTGTTGATGAGGATGAAGATGAGCCATCATCTACATATGCCATTCCACTCCAGAGATGGATAGATCAGGCTTCTGGCTATGCTTGCAGATGGGAGTTTCAGAATGATCGAGATTGTGGTTTCTCTTTTCAGCAGGATTTCCTCCCTCCCACCCATCTCCATGAGTTTTATTTCATGATTGATTATATGTTTATTTATGCTCATGATTACTATGTGCTGGACTTATCTTTGTTGTTTCACATGATTAAGCACATGGGGAAATGTCTTTGTCCGATGATCAGGTGGTTGCACTGGTTGTACGATTTCACCTGACACCTTTGAGACTTGATCTTCAGGGTCCCAGGACCCCAAGTAAGTAGGTTGTCAATGTGACCTATTGGGTGAGTCATTCCTCAGGTCAAGGAGTGTTTCCCAGGTGGACCCTCTCTAAGTCATGCAAAGAAGGTGGAGTGGATGGGGGTAAGACTTTTGGGCATGGTGTTCATGACATACAAGGGTTCGTATTGTCTCATTTATGGGTGCCTTTGTAGAGGGTGTGCTGCACCTTTGTTTTCAATGCATCCTTTTTCCAAACCCTTTTATTGCCATTAATTAATTAAAGTATTTCCAGGTTGAAGCCAAAGTGGGACTTCTACCTAAGCATGAAAAACATTGCCCACCTTGACTCTACCATGGTCACACTGTGCTTCCCCAAGTTGAAGGCAATGTGTGGGACTTTTACCTAAGCATGAAAAACATTGTCCACACACGCTCTACCTTGGTTGGCATTTTTAGATTGTTATTTTTCATGGGTCCTATTAATTTCTTATGAGAGACATTTCATTGTCCTCGGGATCCTTGGGCTAGCATCTAGAAGTTTTATGATTGTCTTTTATCTTTTTCCAGCTACAAGTCTTTGGAGCTTTAGCCCCTTCTTCCCATGAAATGAGGTACAATCTCTTCTTGGGTTAGTACACCCGAAAATCCCAAAAGATGAGGAGACGAAAAGGATGAAGTGCGGAAAATGATAAGTATTGTGAAACTAAATAGCATAAACTCATATGTAGACATTGTAAATATCAGATCCAAATAACTTGACTGAAAAGAACACACATTTGATCCAATACCCATTAGCAGAATAATAACATGAACATCCACACAAAATATTATCAAAAACAGAGGTTTGGAAATCCCACTCCTCTGGGCAAAACCTTATTTAAATTCTTTAGTCTGAGATACATACAGAAAACCCAACTATACTTGACAAACTAGAAAGACATACAAGTTGTACAACTCTGTACGGTTTTGATTTTCTTTGCTCGACGGTCGTACGACTGTACATAATTCTTACTACAGGTGTTCTCCTTTTCTTTGTTGCAGGTGATCACACTGTCATAGATATCAGTATATGTTTGCTCCTCTTCTTCTCAACCGTACTGGTACAACCCCCTCTTCAGTCTTCTGCTGGTACGACCCTCTCTCAGCCTCAATCCATACGACTCGTACGGTTTCCCTTTTATCTGCTGCGGGTTTTGATAATTTTTCCTTGGGAGACTTCTTGGGCTCTTACTTAGCCCTTATCTCCTCTTGCTTGCCTCAACTCGACTTCTCCTTGCCCTTATTCGACCTCTCAGCCTGACCCTACTCGACCCTTTTCACTGGTTCGCCTTAACCAACCACTCGATCTCCCTTGAAGAGCCACTCACCCTCTGCTGGCTGACTCCTCTCTTTAGATAATGAGAAATGAGGCCTCCTTGGTTATTTGTAACCCTAGCTTTTTATCTCATTCAACCCTGGCCCTTAGATCTTCTCCTTAAGATCTAGATCTGACGGTGGGGACTTAATCAAGCATTGAGACAACTTAAGTCGCATCCAACGGTTGTGACTTAGTCTCAGGTTGACTTAAGTGTTCCCCACCAACATTAAGTTGTCTAGACATAAGGGGGCATCTTCCACACTACTCGACACCCCTAGTGTAGAAGTACCTGCCTGAGCTACATAATTTAACAAGTATGATCGAGAATTGTACGATGACTCATCAAGGAGACCTCCTAGTAGAAAACCTTTTCCCAAGGGTGACCACTTATTAGGGCACAATGTCAACCACCAAGGTGAAAGAAGGCAAAGAGCATAATTTCCAAGCATACATTTTATAATCAAGAGCATCTTTTAATGTAACATATTCAAATGCGTCAAGTATTAAAGTGATACTTACCACAATACCTGACTTGTACCTCATGGAGCAAGATCCATTGTCTTCCAGAAATAGGTTGATGTGGTGGATGCCATCATGATGAATCAAAGAAGTATGGTGGTGAAGCGGGTCTTCATCTGTGTATGTGGACATTACAAGTCAATCCATCCCTCAACACTCTATGTCTGCAACTTGAGGGCCTCGAGACATCATCTCCTTAGTTATCCCTAGAAATGGGGGATAACATGCTTGAAGTTTGAACATTTGATGAAAAGGAGCAACTTTCCTTGTAGCCTCTTGATCTGAGCATACACAATTAAAAACTGAAATGAAGCTACTCTATTAATGTGCCTAACTCAACTGCTGTAGATTCTGATTTGGCAACACGCAAATCTGAAAAATTCACTTGAAGAAATGCATGTTTCTATGCTAGATCTGAACTGGAAATATATGGTAATAAACATTTATTAAGAACCTATCAACAAAGTGCCATCTTCTCATAATCTATCAACTAAACTAAGATAGAGATGAGGCTGATAAGTACACTCTCCTGTGAACTACCAGATGCTCATTTTATAAGCCAAAAATGCCCACAACAGGTGCACCCTGCTTCGAGTATCAAATGCTAAATTTGGAGGCTGAAAACACTCATCAAGTGGTGTGCCCTAATGCTGGAGAAATAATTGAAGTAATAGAGGGTAAAGGTAAGGGGCTGTTCGCCAGAAAAGGCGCCTTATCTTTGTTAATTTCAACACTGAAGTTAATGAGAAATTAACAACATGTAATTTATCTCCATTGCCTCCACAAAGAGTGTGTTAACTGATGCTTGAATTAACTAGTGGAAGTGCTAACTCAAGTTGAACCTTAAATGCTAATTTTGTCTTCGAAACTAGACTAAGCATGCTAAAAATATGCCTCGAACTAGTGCACCTGTTGAAATTGCAAGAGAGAGAAAGGATTGAAAGGATCCACCAACAAACCCTGCAACTTGAAATGAGAGAGAGAGAGAGAGAGAGAGAGCGCAGCGTTGAATAAACCCTTGAACAAGTGCACTATAGTTGTAGTAGAGGTGTGCTATAGACTCTTTAGAGATATGCCAAACACAAGTTGTGGTTATACCCGTAGGTAAAAGAATCAATCACTTAATGGATGAATATTATGTTACAAATGACTCATGAGGTGGGGCACTTTCCTCCATGAGAGGGTTATGGGCCCACATTAGTGTTGCCAACATCGTGTTAGCGAAAATATCGCCAAGGGTTTGGAAAATAAAATATTGAAAACATCGGGGAAAAAATTGAAAAATATCAGAAAATGTCGGCAAAATTAAAAAAATACAAAAATGTCGGGAAGATGTTGAATAATATCATCCGCCCTCTAAAAAGAGAAATTATCGCGATGTCTGAGATAATATTGTGATGTTGGCAACACTGGCCCACATAAATGCCTTGGTTGGTCTTGGCCACCTAGAATAATATAAATTAAAGCTGACTAGGTCGACTATTAAACCATAACCTAGTAATACAATAATGAGGGCACCTAGACAAAAACAAATAACCACAAGTGAAGATTACCATCATTTCAACAACACTTTGCTTGGATGGATAAGAAGGAATTTAATGCCAAAAATATCTCAGATGTGGACCACCCTCTTATTAGCACCCATCATCAATCAATATCTCAAAAATAGAGCTAGATATAGGATAAACTCCCTATCTGATCGCTAAAACCGTGGATTGGATATTCTCCCAAGACTGCACTTGCACCATGTTTCCGCCTTTATACACACTTGGGTAACGTGGAAAAAATCTTCAATCCACTTGGTGTGTCCTTGGGGGCAAGTTAGAGTTATGGTGTTGTCAACTAATTCTCAACTCCTCCGTTTAGGCCAACTCCTAGCGAAGCCAAGGGGGGTAGTCCCTAAAGAAAATAATCAAAGGCTCAAAACTAAATCTAAGCAATTAGTGTTTTAGGAGTTTATTGCAAAAGACAACATGTAAAGTAAATCTATTCTAAGAACATATATCAATCAACCACCACAATATACATAAAGAAGTACTTGCATGAAAAGGATACTTAAGATAACAAGATGCAAGTAAATTAAAGAAATACTTCAAGATTAAAATAAATGCTTGTGAAATAAAAGTACTTGAAGAAAATGGCTTTGTAAAGTGTGTAATGAGACCAATGCCTTAAAAGTATCGTGTACAGTTGTTGATCACATATTTTATTAGATTGTCTTTTGTAGGTAAATTAATGAGATTGTGAAAAGTAAAGCAATCTAAACTAAGTTTGGTCTCTAGAGAGGTTATCCCTTTAGCTCAAAGATTTGCTGAGAACTTGCCGAAACCCAATGGTTTCACTAACAAGCCCACTAGAGGTGCTGGAGGTCCAACACTGAGGGGAGCATGCCCGAGGTATTCAGTGAAACTTCGCACACTCCCCCTAGGCGGTTCTTTAAGCCAAGCAATAATCCTCTTTTGAGATTGTCCAATTATTACTACTCCACATTGACCAACCCAACGTGTATGAAACTTACTCCCAGAAGATCGAGACAAGTTCGCAATTGGAAGGGTAAGAAACAACATTGGGAGCTGAGGGGAAATGTTTATTTTAAACAATAAAGAAAAATACCGAAAAAGAAATGTTTTTCTAATTACTAAGTCTTCATTGACCAACCTCTTGCGAGGAGCTAAGGAGACGGTTTATTTGCCAACTTTGAAAATGCATAAAGAAAAGTTGCAGAAAAGAAAATCTAATCTAATAATTAAAGTATTACTTGCCAAATTGAAATCTAATCTATGTGATGATTGTAGTTCTTTGCAATTGATTAAAGGATTAATTTTAGCTTATGCTTAGGTGTGAAAATTGATTCTAAGCTAAAATTGCAGAAATGACACAATCACCAAAAACACCGTTCCCCCTAGGGGGAATGAAGAGTGGGAGATTGTAGCCCACTGATTTTATTAATGAAATTACAAAGCTCTTTTTTGGAATGACTTGTGACCATTCATTAGGGGGGCACAAGTATTTACAAGTTTTTATTGAAGAAAAGGGGGCTCCTGGGGGTCTCGGATGCTCCAAATCTGCCCAAAATGGACAGAGTTTCCTTTTATCTGTTCACCAATCTGCAAAAAACAGCAAGCAAACACTGACAAAAGATGGCCAAAAACACTTTGGAAGTGTCTTTGGTTATTAGTATGAAAACCCAAAAAATTGACCAAGTAAAACTAGTGTAAAAATTGCAAAAGGAACTAAGAAGAGAAAGCTAAAAATCTAGTCTCCTTAGGATCTTTGTTTGCTATTTTAAAACAGCAAACTAAAGGCACTCTAATTGCC
The DNA here is from genome assembly GCA_010110895.2 of Picea sitchensis. NCBI lineage: Eukaryota > Viridiplantae > Streptophyta > Pinopsida > Pinales > Pinaceae > Picea > Picea sitchensis. The sequence continues at coordinate 55,082 of SNQJ01S0085839.1, read as the reverse complement.
AAATATGGAATTAAAAGATCTTTGAAATAAGTCAATGTTTAGCATCTAAAAATTTCGAAGTAAATTACTTGCTAAAAATGACATTTCTTGCGCTAAATCTAGCTTAAGATGATAAAATGAAAATGAAATCTAGATCTAACTTTTAAATTCACTTACTAACTTAGATAAGAAGGATTTTGAAATCTGAAATATATCTAAAGATAAAGTAAACAACTAGTAACCCAAATAGATTTTAGAGAAAAAATGAGATAAGGGAGAAAGAATGCCGGATGGAAGCCAACTTTGGGCTATGGGGTCTCTTTGATGTATTGAAGAGGGAATCCTTCCGATTAGATGGACTTGAAGGTGTTGGAAACTCAAGCTAGAGTTTTCCACTCCCCAAAATTAGAGATCCTGCAAACTTAAGACAATCTTATAAAGAAACTGTTAAAAGTAGATGCATCCACTTTCTACACATTCAATCTAGAAAACATGAATTCAAGCAAAAATGACATGAAATCATAGATTAAACATGCTATAATAAGATCTAGTAATACAAGCTAGCTCACTAATATCTTATTAAAGGATTAATAACAAATAGAATTGCAAGAAGAGAGGTTTACCATAATCTCAACACATCCAAAGAAGAATGACATCCACACATTAACACAAACACCAAGAGTGACCTCCAAAGTCTTCAAATTTTATTCCACAAAAGCTCGAAAGTGAATTACAACAACATAATTTTACATAACCCAAATCTGATTACAATGGGAAAACTAGCTCCATTATATAACAGTGGGGGAGGAGAGCTCTCCAAGGAGGAGGGTGCACCAATTGTAGAGGGAGGGCGCACCACTTGTGAGAGTGTGAGCAGCCAAGTGTAAGGAGTGGGATGCCACATCTCTCTTCTCCCCAAAGAGTGACAAGTGTGAGGAAAATGGAGAAGGGGAAGGCGCCACCTCTCAAAAGGTGGGCGCACTTCCTCAAGAGGGTGCCACTTCTCCCAAGTGGGGCGCACCTCTCAAGGAGAGAAATCCATAACTCAAGTAATCTTCAACACAAAGCTTTTCTAACTCAAACTCTAACTCAAACTCTAACTCAAAGATGCCTCCCTTTGACTGCCACATAGCCTTTTAGGCTTTATTTCACTAAAAGCACGTCAAAACATGTTTCCGACAACTTTGCTAAAATTCAACATTTCTGATTTTTTGTCTTTTTGGGTTTTTGTGAGTAAAATTATTTTTTTAGTGATTAAAATCACTAATTTCACTCACAAAAGTGGGTGCTCTAAGTTAAAAAATGAGCATCCCTAAGGCATATGATGCCTCCTAGTACCACTTTTTTAATACAACTCAAATTACAATTAAAAAATTTCGTTTTACCGAATTTTTTTATTAACTGAAAAAATTAAAAAATCCTAAGGGGGACTTGGCACATTTCCATGAAACTTTAGGAGGCTGTTTAGCATGGTAATATACATTAGAAACTAGGCTTAGATGACCATGCTAAGGCCTAACCATGAGTATATACTCCAGCTTTGGAGGAATTGAGTGAAAAAACTCGGAAATTATAAATTGTTTGGACAACAGAATATAATTAACAAGTGAAAAAAAATACTCTAGAGTAACAACTCATGTTTAAGTCTTAGGAGGCTAAACCTTTTACAAAATTTATCATGCAACACCTCTTATTACAATTCCCCGCAGGGTATGGAAACGTGGTTAAAAAGTTTTAAAAAGGGGCCATAATGGCCGGCTAGACTTCTGAACTCTGAATTTTGAACAAGTGATTGTTCAATCTTCGGCGGCTCAACTGCAAGTCCATCCTAGTGCACCTTGGTGGATAGCACACCACACCTAAATGAGGCACCCAAGTCCACATGTTGCCATCACATTCAAACTTAACAAACTTGATGATAAATTATAAATATTGATGGGAAATTCCAACTCATCATCAAGTCACATCCTGCATGCCAAAGTCATCAAGAGAGGACGATGTGGAAAATATGATGAACTTGGAAGGTGCACACATCACTTCACTGCATGAAATAGTAACTGTCCAAAATAACAATGAACTCTTAAAATATTGGAAACCCTAAAAACAAAGCCCTGCCATCACGACTAGATACATGTACGATCCCTGCTATAAATAATGCTGCCTGGAATAATACCCACTAAAAATAAATTTACTAAAAATAGTGAGTTTGCCAAAAGCTGCAAATATCAAAATACTTGCAATTGGTTGCACTTTCTAAAATTAGAATCGTCCAAAAATAGAATGTTCCAAGAGAAGAAAGTACCAAAAATAGACATGGATGCATTGGAAGTGCTTGCAACCAAGGTATTGTCCCAAAACTCTTTATGGCATTGTGAATGTGAGATTGCATTTAATTGAAACCATGTAACCATGCAAATAACCCATGTTGCTAAAAGTAGCATCATCAAACCCGTTTGCACCTTGGTTGTTTTGATCCCTTTCGGTTCTTAATACTTCCTGGGTGAAGAAGGATCTATGCCAGTTTAGCCAGTGATTTCTGGGATTTTAATAAATGTGCCCAAAGTACAGCTAACATCTTCTAGTAGATCTGCCTGTCAAAATTTAAGTTGTAAATAATACAGCCTTACTCAAACAGGGTCATTTGAGAGATCTTCCTGTGCTGGATTAAAATCCTCCATCCAATATTTCATCTGCAGCCCATAGGAATTAAGAAAGTGCGTGCTGCACAAAGGTTAGCTCTGTTAGCCAGAAACCTAAAGACTTGCATATTAGAGCATGGCCATGCAAATACTGTAGGTCTTCTCTAATGTAATAATCAACTTACGGTGTTGCAACCTTTCCTCATACATCCATTAATTCTATGTTGAACCCAGAAGTAATATCCTTCAGCATGTTCCGTGAGTTCTATTTTGCGAAAATTCTTCCATCTTTGATAGTCTCCCAAATTTTCTTCTGGCAACCACTTCACTCTACTCAAACTTATTATCCTTTATATTTTGTTATATTATGAGATTGATAACAAGTATAATGAGTGTTTTCCTTTACCACTTTTTGCATCTATGCGACTTCCAATCAGCTTTTTTTTTTCAATTTATTTCTCAAGATGCTATGCTGTTCATGCCTGCAAAGTAATTCAAATCGCACATAAAACCAGTAGATGAATAAGGCAAATACCTCTGTAGTGAAAGGCCAGTTGGGGATTTGTCATTTTCGTGAATTCTAGTATTATGGACATTGCTTGAAATGGTTTCTCTATTGAAAGATTGCAGTGCAACTTCTTTATACCTTGAAACTCCTATTTATCCTTCATCCAAATGTTTGGAATAACCTTTACTAAAACAAGCTTCAGCCATCAATTTGATCACCTAACATTTTCCTCGCTTCTAACCTTATTTCTATTTTCAAGTTTGTGGCTGCGGTTTTGTTAAATTTCAGAAATTTGATGTTCTTTTTCTAGGTTTTATTTTATTAAAGACTTGAGATGCATAGGTAAATGTAATATAATAGAATTGGTCCCTGATGGGAAAAATAAAAACTCACCCTTCATATGGTAGTCCAACGAGGAAAGTTACATATCAATGGGGTGTGGGTTCCTCTTTAATTCTAGATCTATTTTGAAGGACAGTTTTGCTATCCTTCTATGATGTGCTAAATGTCGTTTGTGTCGGTATGAAACATTCAAAATTTACCACTGTTTGACGCAACATAGTCTTCTCACTATATTGAGGATGACAAGTACAACCTGTTTGTAGAAACAAAATCAGAAATAAGTGAAACCAGTGATGGGAAAAAAGTAAGACTCTAAAAACTGTTAGTATGTTGACTGATTGAACTGTGTTGTTTGTGTCTGGTTGTTTCATGTGTGTCTGTTTTATATGCTGATAATAGATATTGAGATTTGTAATCTCATAACCTTTACTTTTCTCTCTGCATTTAAAGCACTCAGTGTTTGTTTGCCTGTATTTGTGATCTTTTTTTATCTCTCTTTACCTAAAAAAGTACATAATATTCTAATGAAGAATGTATGCAGGTATACGTGGGGGAACAGTTTGTGAACAATGAGACTTTATCAGATGTTCGTTTTGTTATCGAAGGTAATAAACAGTAAGTTTGATGCTGTTTTATAATTTGCATCATAACCCGGACAGGTTTTCAGTAGCAAAATTTTGATACTCTTATAGTGAGCATTACATGTCTAGATTTAGGCCTTGTTGAATCAATGAATTGGGACATTGAGTTCAAGGGATGAGCTAGAGAGTTTATTTTTGATGTGGATCATCTTTCATTTTTTCAATGCAGGTAGACGATTTTATGCTCATAGAATTGCACTTCTTGCATCATCAGATGCATTTCGTGCCATGTTTGATGGTGGCTACAAGGTATGCTTTGAATAACTTCTATTTTTCCTTGTCAGTTTGGGCAATTGAAGCACTAATTTGAATTGGAATTGTGCTCTTTTAGAATCCATGTTTTCTTAGAATGAATTTGAAATAGTTGCATTTTGTGTTCGTTCTTTGTTTTAGAGTCAACATTGTCATTTTTTTGAACTCTTTTGCAATCTGTTGGTTTGAAGAATTTGCAGAACTTTCAAGATCTATATGATGTTATCCATTTGTATATTATGGCCATTTATTGCTCGACTCTGCTAGCCAATGAGCAATTAGAAACCATGTATCACAAAGGTTTGGGGATGGGAGGATGGTGGATAGGGCAGTGAGTTTTGGGATGGCTAGAGAGACTTCCCAAACTTTAGGGGATGGAAGAAAGGATGGCGATGGCATAATACAGGATATAGGCCAAACCGTCCCACTTATCCTGCTGAGAGTAAAAATATAGAAAAAAACAGTAATGCAATTGTTAATGAATCACATTGAGTCACAAATAACACAATGCAATCTCAAACAACACAATTTGAAATTCAAATAACTCAATTCGTATATTCATAAATCATACAATGATATACGAATGATGTTATATGGATGATCATACCCAAATCTTATTGCTCTAGCATGCAATACATTTTTTCTCTCATTCACCATTTCCTAACAGAATAAGTTAGCATTTAAAACTAATATGTATCTTTTGGAGTGTTATTACACAAATCTGCACCTAAAGGTGAACAGATCAGAGTGATAACTGTAGGCAATTTAGCCCTGTCGCTTGCTAAATGCCACAGGGTGGTGTCCCTAAGATGACTGTGTCCTGTTTTTTCTGTATAAAATCTGTGTACAAACTTCATAAATAAATTAGCACACAAGGATTGCCTTAAAACGCCCTAAGAGACCGTGGAACACAGTAAAAATCATGAATAAAAGTGCAGAGATTGGGATTAGTTCCTTAATTATTTTTTTGCAGCAAAGATGGAAGTGAATGAATCAGAATATACACCTTGAGTGAAAGGGATTCAGAACAAAGGCATGAGAGTAGCAAACAAGCACTGCTCATGTGATTTACACACAGAACAACCTTGAAAATTCAAAGAGTTGAATGCATAGAAGAATTCATTTGATATGTTGGCATAGAGGTGGGAAATCCACCATAGATACAATATATCTGGGGTTAGTCTGGAGAGGATGGAAGATGATGGTCGCGGAGAGCTCTTTGACCTGTAAAAAAGAAAACAATCCCACTCACAAACATCTCTAACTGATCTTTCTATAAGTATGGAAGAAGAAGCTCCCAATCCATGCACTCTAGATGTTTGTGTAAAAAAAAATCAGACCCGAATCCTGTTTCAAGTCTCAATGAGACAGCATAGTTTAATGCAAAACCCACATTGCATTTTTCAGCTGCAAATTAGTTAGCAGAAAAAAATATAGCTCATAAACTGAAAGAAGTTTAATCTGCTACAGAAAATAGACAGAAATAAATGCACACCCAGAAAACTTGACATAGAGATTTTCGGTCAAAATTAGACCCTGGAAAAACCCACGAGGGGAAAACCAGTGAGAGAGGGGATACTTTTTATTATTCTTGAGTTCTGAGAATTTTTCTTTACAGCGGATATCAACAGCATTAAAATCAGACTTATCTCGATTTCCATGCAATTCCACACAGTCCAGAAAAAATTATAAAACAGCTCCTCGATTTCTGTGCCCAGAAATTCGTACACAGTACGTCTGTACCAGCAATAAACTCTGTACTATGTCTCAAAAATTGTGCCTGCTGACTGTATAAATAACTCGGAAATTTCTGCCTGCTACATTCCTCGATTTCTGTGGCATTACTCACCTTGGAAACCGTGCAGCAAGTTTCCTCAATTTCGGTGCCCTCCAACAGTGTATGGTCTGTCTCAGTTTGTACTCTATGGTCAGCTTCTCATGCTGTAGCTGCCTCCTCAAAATGCGTGCTAGTTCCAGTGTTGGAAATCATGCCTCTAGCTCTGCAAGTCGACTTCTTCCTCCTTTCTCAGCTCTCTCTCTTGCACTCTCAAATGCTCGTGAACAATGTCAAAAGTGGGGCGCCCTCTTTCCCTAATTCGACTCAATGGGGAAGTTGAAGAGTCACATGATCTAACAGTGGAGATGAGATTAGATTAATGGTTGTGATCAAAAGTCTTTTTGTTGATGATTGCAGCTTCATGAGACATTCTCCAGGTCGTACTCCTCGATGGACTGAGCTGGGTTGACTTCTGATGATATTCCTTGATTGACTGAGTTGAGTATGACACTTATTGATGGACTGATAAGTTGTACTGTGTTGGTGCCCAATGACCCTTGGGTTATAGCCCAAGAGGTTGGGATATTGTACTGGGTTGGTGCCCAACGACCCTTGGGTTGTAGCCCAAGAGGTTGGGATACTGTACTGAGTTGGTTCCCACTGACCCTTGGGTTGTAGCCCAAGTGGTTGGGATACTATTGGTTGTAGCCTATCGTCCTCTATAGTTGTATCCCTTGTGGACACATCTTGTGGTTGTAGCCCTTGACGATGATGATACACACTGTGTAGTTGTAGCCCTAGCATATTCTAGTGGGTTGTAGCCCCTAGACGAGATGAGAAGCTCGACATTGGTTATAGCCATGTGTAACGTGATGGAGAAGACTTTCACTATGACGTCAAGAGAAGGAAGAAGGCCGATGCCTTGCGCAAAAGACTTAAAGGTTCAAGTCGACCTTGTTGAGAGGCACCACTTGGACGTGACAATTCACATGTTGGACTTGTATATATAGGAGAGCTATCTCCCATTTGTAGACATCACTTGGACATCTTTCTCTCTTATGTATTTCGCTATTTTGGATTAGTGCGCTATCTTTGGAGTTGTAGTGCTACTCTTCTTCTGCTCTTGTATCTTCTCTTGGAAAAATATTCTAGTGAAAGGTTGCTGGGTTTTCTTCCCTTGTGCAGAAGGGTTTCCTAGGATAAATTCTTGTGTATCTTGTGCATGGTTTTCATCTTGTGATCTTGGTTATTTGCTGCAGTTATTGTATATGGTTTATGCTTCAATTATGCTTCTGCTAATGTGAAATGTTAAAGAAAGTTAATGAAATTGAACAAGCATAAAGTTCAACATTGTTTAGTCACCCACTTCATGAAATTTCCCTAAAGTCACTTTTAACTTCATATCACATAAAATTAATTTACCAGGAACCACATTGGACACTTTCTCACCCCTAGGCGCCTAAGTGATGAGAAACACTTGTCCTTGGTACTTTTCAATTAATTTAACACTCCCTCTTATCGAGGAAAGTGTTCCTCACCACTCCCAACTTATCTCTGAAAGGTACAAACTTGCCTGCCCCCAAAGCCTTAGTGAGGATGTCCACTACCTGCTCATTAGTGGATATAAACTGTAGCTCAAGTGCCCCTTTCTGAACATGATCCTGAATGAAGTGATATCTTATCTCGATGTGCTTGGACTTGTCGTGGAAAACTGGATTCTCAGAGAGTTTTATGCAACTCTGATTGTCACAGTAAACCACTGTGGGCCTCATCTGCAGATCAGATATCCCAACCAACAACTTGCGAAGCCTTATGGCCTCACAACTGGCCTGACTAGCTTCCATATACTTGGCCTTTGCAGAACTCAAAGCCACTGACTTTTGCTTCCGACTGAACGAAGACACAACTGCTGATCCCAATCCAAAGCAACAACCTGATGTACTCTTCCTATCAATGATGCATCCTACCCAATCTGAGTCAGTGTAGCCAATCAATCTGACTCCATCCCCTCTCTCATAGTCCATGCCATAATCCACTGCACCCTTAAGGTGCCTGAGCATTGTTTTTCTTCCACCCAATGCACTTTCCAAGGCTCCACCATAAACTAACAAAGAGAGTTGACAACAAAACAAAGATAGGGTCTGGTGTTGACTAGATACATCAACAAACCTATCAACCGACGATACAACGTAGGATCAACCAACTCTGACTCAGAAGAATGAAGCTTCTTCCAGTTGGTTATCATGGGTGTGGACATGGGCCTACAAATCCTCCATTTGGAATCTCCTCAGAATGTGAACGACATATCTACCCTGTCCCAGAAAGATGTGTCCTGGCTCCCGCCAAACCTCCAATCCCAAGAAGTAGTGCATCGGTCCAATGTCTTTCATATCGAACTCTGAAGCAAGGCTCTCCTTGCAACCAACTATGAGTCTCTCTGCCCCTATAATGAAGAGATCATCCACATATAGCACAAGAATGAGAGGATCCTCCCCAACCACAATGAAATAAAGGTTGGAATACGCCTCACTCTTCTCGAAACGCATTTGCTGCAAGTATGTATCAATCCTCGAATACCAAGCTCTAGTTGCTTGCTTCAGTCCATACAATGCCTTCTTTAGTCTACACACATGAGAATCTCTCCCATGCACCTCAAAGCCCTGTGGCTGCTCAATGTACACCTCCTCCTCTATGAGACCATTAAAAAATGCGGTCTTCACATCCATCTGATGGATCTTCCAACCCATCTCTGCTGCAATGGAGATCACTGCCCTGATTGAGGTATATATAGCAATCAGAGCGAAGGTCTCATCATAATCTACTCCCTCTACTCGTGAGAATCCTCGAGCTACAAATCGAGCTTTGTACTTCTCAATGTTACCATCAACAAAATACTTGATTTTGTAGAGCCAGCTGGAAGTCACTACTGACTTCCCCTCAAGTCTCAGAACCTCGTCCCAAACATCATTCTTCATGATGGAATTGTACTCTTCCACCATGGCGTCCTTCTAGACCTGCTGACTTGCTGCCTCTTCAAAGGTGAAAGGATCGGACTTAATGATGTTGCTCACCATCGCAAGATAGATGCAAAATCTCTCTGGAGGTTAACTCTTCCTCACAGCCTGCTTGGGATTCCCCACAGATTCATGAGCTTCCTTAAAAGTGTCTTGAAGCTACTTGGGCTTCCTCTTCTTTGAAATAACACCATTTGGAGGGGACTCCTCCTCAATCCCACCACTTGAAGACTGTGTACCTGAAGATGATGATCCTGAGATCGTCTAAGAGCTAGGAGACTGAGAAACAAGACGTTGTGAATTGGTAACCCGAGGACCAGTAATCTGTAACCCTATCACCTGTGGACATGTAGTCCTTGAAGCAGGTGGTCTTGAACTCTGTGTCAACGTACTCTATGAAGGACTCACCTGAATCTGAGGAGCCTACTGCCCCCCCTGCTCAACATCCAATGACCTCCTAAAGGCGCTATCCTCCTCAAATCTCACATCCTATTGGACAACTGTCTTCCTCAAAGAGGGGATGTATATGCGGCAAGCCTTTGAAGTCTCGCTATACCCAACAAAGATGACCTTCTCTACCGTGGGTTCTAGCTTTGTCCTTTTCTCTGAAGGGACATGTGAATATGTAAGGCTCCCAAAAATCCTGAAGTGCCCAACATCAGGCTTCTTCCCAGAGAAAGCCTCCTCAGTAGTCTTATTCCCCAAGACTCTGTGTGGACTCCTGTTTTGCAGATAAACTGCAGTGTTGCAAGCCTCAGCCCAAGGAAAGAGTGGTAGTCCCTGATCATGTAAACATGGCTCTCACAACCCCAACAATGGCCCTGTTCTTCCTCTCAACAACCCCATTCTACTATGGGTTGTAGGGAACAATCAATTCTCTCTTAATGCCTTCTCTAGCACATAAGTCATTGAACTCATTGGAGGTATACTCATCCCCATTGTCTGATCTCAACACTTTGATTTTCTTCCCTGTTTGGTTCTCCACAAGAGCTTTGAAGTATTGGAACTGCATGAAGACCTGTCCTTTGGTCTTCATGAAGAAAATCCAAGACTTCCTGGAGAAGTCATTAATAAAAATGACATAATACTCAAAATAACTCAAAGATGCAGAAGACATAGGACCACATACATCGGAATGAATCAGATCAAGAATACCTGCTACTTTGCTATTACTGCTCGGAGAAGTAGTCTTGACGTACTTCCCAAGAGCACACCCCTTGCACACCTCCTGGTGCTCTGTAATAAACTCTGACACTCCAGTCACAATCTCTCTCAATATCCTCAGAGCCCCATTGTGAAAATGGGCCATCCTCTTATGCCATAACTCACAAAGGTCACGACTCACTGTTACTGGTACTATGCATCAATGCTCTAGTAGGCTGAAACATGAGCTTGTACAACTTCTCATGTCGGATCCCGATCACTTTGGTCGAAGTGACACTGGATCCCTTAGGATACAAGAACACATGCCCATCACAGAACAATACCTCATATCCCTTATCCTCAATAGTGGAAATTGACACCAAGTTCTTCTTCAAGCCCGAAACATATAGGACATCTCTCAAAAACATGGGAGGTAGAGACTCGTTTTGAAATTATATTTCCCCACTACCAACTGTCTTGATCACTGAGTCATCTCCAAGCACCACCTCAATATCTCCAATCGCTGTAAGGTCTGTGAAATACTCACGACCACCTATGATGTTGCGGGATGCACCGCTATCAATGTACCAAATACTGGTAGATGATGTTTTAGAGGAAAGACACACCAACAATGAATACTCCTTCTCGAACCTGTGGGTAAACTCCTTCACATCTGCGAAAGCTGCAACTTGCTTCTTCTTTTTATTAGGACACTGTCCAGCATAGTGCCCAAACTTGTGACATGCAAAGCACTTGACTTTGCTCATGTCCTTCTTCCCTTCACCCTTCTACTTGTTCCCTCCCTTGGAACCCTTCTTGGACTTGTTCTTTCCTTTAGCTGCAAGTGCCACATTCTCCTCTTCATTACCTGTGAATGAACTCCCATGCACATATCCTCTTCGAGTTTCCTCCTGAATGAAGTCATCCCAAAGACGATCCCACTTGGTAAGATTTTCCCTTGTGACAATGCCCTCAACAAAGACAACCCATTGTTTGGTTACCCCAATCAAAGCAATCCTCACAAGTTCACTGTCAGCAACAACCTCCCCAACAACACCAAGTTCATCCCTCATCTGAGTTATCTTGGTAAGATAGGTGGCAACACTTTCAGTCTTGGTCATTTTAATGCTCTTCAATTTCTACCTCAATACCATTTTCCGATTTTCAATGGAACTCTGGTAATGTTTGGTTAAGGATTACCACATCTCATAGGCATTGGACTTCCCAGTCACACATGGAATCACATGGTCCTTAATGGCATCAGGGATAATTCTTTTAGCCTTAATGTTCTTTTTGGTGTAGGCGTCCAAAAGAGTAGCATCCGTAGGCACCATCACGGGATTTGTTTGTGAGTTCTCCACAATATCCCACAACTCACACTCCTGCAGAATTAACACAATCCTCTCCTTCCATGAGCTGAAATTAACAGCTCCATCCAATCTGTCCTCAACCCTCAAACCAGTGGCCATTGACACTCCCAATTGAAACACAGACCCAAAATTTTCTGCCTGGTGAAGTACCTCTCTCTTCTCAGAAAAATCTCTGTCCTTTGTGGCCAATATATCTTTTCTCTTTCCCACTTTCCAGCTCTGTTACCATGTAAAAAAAATCAGACCCCAACCTGGTTTCAAGTTTCAATGAGACAACATAGTTTAATACCCAACCCACATTGCATTTTTCAGTTGCAAATTAGTTAGCAAAAAAAAATATAGCTCTTAAACTGAAACACATGAAGTCTGCTACAGCAAATAGACATAAATAAATGCACACCTAGAAAACTTGACACAAAGATTTTTGGTCAAAATTAGTCCCTGGAAAAACTCACAAGGGGAAAACCAGTGAGAGAGGGGAGACTTTTTGTTATTCTTCAGTTCTGAGAATTTTTCTTTACAGCAGATATCAACAACATTAAAATCAGACTTATCTCGATTTCTGTGCCCAAAAATACGTACACAGTATGACTGTACCAGCAATAAATTCTGTACTATGTCTCGAAAATCATGCCTGCTGACTGTATAAATAACTCAGAAATTTCTGCCTGCTACATTCCTTGATTTCTGTGCCATTACTTGCCTTGGAAACCGTGCAACAAGTTACCTCGATTTATGTGCCCTCCAACAGTGTACGGTCTGTCTGAGCCCGTAYTGTAYGATCAACTTCTCATGCTGTAGCTGCCTCCTTGAAATGCATGCTAGTTCTAGTCTTGGAAATCATACCTCTAGCTCTGCAAGTCGACTTCTTCCTCCTTTCTCAACTCTCTCTTGCACTCTCAAATGCTCATGAAGAATGCCAAAAGTGGGGCACCCTCTTTCCATAATTCGACTCAATGGGGAAGTTGCAGATTCACATGATATAATGGTGGAGATGAGATTAGATCAATGGTTGTGATCAAAAGTCTTTTTACTTATCCACTTTGTCAAATTTCCCTAAAGTCACTTTTAACTTCACATCACATAAAGTTAATTTACTAGGGACCACATTGGACACTTTCTCACCCCTAGGTGCCTAAGTGATGAGAAACACTTGTCCTTGGTACTTGTTAATTAATTTAACAGTTTGAGATAAGGAAGGGATCGAACTCCAAGTCAAATCCTTGCATGGCGCACAAACTCCCTTTGTAAATGATGTGCTCCACTAGTAGACTTAGCCATAAACCATGCATCTCATGCATGCACAACTCGACCTCTTCAATTCCAATTTAGACTAATGCATGTGAACTCTCATGCATGCAAATATCCAAAGTAAGCAAACTTTCTTCATGCATGCCAATTGAAGGCATGTGAACTCCTCATGCATGTAAATGTCCATTTTTATGATTTCCAATATCTAAAGGGATAACGCAAGAAAAGTCTTGGAATGAATTGAAACTTTTTGTAATAGCACTAACTAATGCATCCACATGCAAATCTAGTCAACTCGAACCTCCAAAGAGACCAAGGATACCTAGAATAGTAATTTGCTCCCATAGGTGATGTCATGAATGCCACTTCACCAGTCAACCAAACCTCATTGTCTATATATAGTTGACACGTCTCCAAATCTGATGCGATTACAATCCGTTGATAACCACTGAGAACCAACCACATGTCCTTTATCGAACCCAACAACACCTGCCAACAAATCCAACACTGCATATTGGAACCATGACATTGCATCACCACCTGTTAAATATAGACATGCGAAAAATAGTAGTGACCCCTTCTAAAAAATAGGAGTCCCTGTTATCCCCGATATCTAGGGATAACTAGGAGATCATGTCTCGAGGCCCACATGGTCCTAGACATGGAGTACGAGAGCNTCGATTTCTGTGCCCAAAAATACGTACACAGTATGACTGTACCAGCAATAAATTCTGTACTATGTCTCGAAAATCATGCCTGCTGACTGTATAAATAACTCAGAAATTTCTGCCTGCTACATTCCTTGATTTCTGTGCCATTACTTGCCTTGGAAACCGTGCAACAAGTTACCTCGATTTATGTGCCCTCCAACAGTGTACGGTCTGTCTGAGCCCGTATTGTATGATCAACTTCTCATGCTGTAGCTGCCTCCTTGAAATGCATGCTAGTTCTAGTCTTGGAAATCATACCTCTAGCTCTGCAAGTCGACTTCTTCCTCCTTTCTCAACTCTCTCTTGCACTCTCAAATGCTCATGAAGAATGCCAAAAGTGGGGCACCCTCTTTCCATAATTCGACTCAATGGGGAAGTTGCAGATTCACATGATATAATGGTGGAGATGAGATTAGATCAATGGTTGTGATCAAAAGTCTTTTTACTTATCCACTTTGTCAAATTTCCCTAAAGTCACTTTTAACTTCACATCACATAAAGTTAATTTACTAGGGACCACATTGGACACTTTCTCACCCCTAGGTGCCTAAGTGATGAGAAACACTTGTCCTTGGTACTTGTTAATTAATTTAACAGTTTGAGATAAGGAAGGGATCGAACTCCAAGTCAAATCCTTGCATGGCGCACAAACTCCCTTTGTAAATGATGTGCTCCACTAGT
>SNQJ01S0085839.1:22092-32471 GCA_010110895.2 Picea sitchensis | reverse complement strand
AAACGTGTCCTCCGTGTCTCGTCTCCACGTGTCTGGTGACTTAGGTTGAAGTTGATGATAAAACCCTTGTTTGCTGGTTTTCCGTGGAGTTGGGGTTTCCAGGGTATTTCTGGTGTTTGAAAATTGTGTGAATGGTTTCTATATTTTCCATTGTGCATTAAAATGTTAATTTACTCAGTTTTATTTCTATTTCATAAATCAAAATTTGGAATTTGTTGTTGTTCTTGTTCTGGGCCTAAAAAGTTATTGGATTCAGAAATTAGATTACAAGGCTTAAAGAAATTTAACATGGTATTAGATCTTTTCCTTGAGAAAGAAGCCAAGGGTTTACACAGGAATTTTCATCTAGCAATAATCTTCAGATCCAGGAGGTTTTGGTAGAAGGGTTTCGGAGAAATGTCAATCTCATGTATCAGATTTGAAGATAGGTTAGATGGTGCATCTAACTTTGGCATTTGGATGGAGCGTATACTGTTGTCATTGGAGGAGTATGGGCTCAAGGAATTTGCACTTCAAACTGTTTTAGTTCCAACTGATGCACAACAAGCTAATCCTCACAAGAAAGATGATGCCAAGGCAAGGTGTATTATCTTGGATGGGGTTAAGGACCATATCGTCCCTCACCTCTTAGGATTGGATACAACCAGGAATATGTGGGAAGCGATCATCAAGTTGTACTATAATTCAAACCTCAACATGAAGATGGTTCTAAAGGAGAAACCCCAAAATATAAAAATGATGAGGGGGGAAAGTGTATCCTCCTACCTCACCAAACTCGAGAAAGTAAAGGATGAATTGGCAGTTGTTGGAAAGATTGTGGATGGCATTGAACTTGTGAGGATAGCCTTGAATGGCTTCTCCAAGTCATGGGATGTCTTTGTAAGAGGCATTGTTGCCAGAGAACACACTCCAGACTGGGATCGATTGTGGGATGACTTAATGCAAGAGGAGTTGAAGTTAGCATCTCTCAGTGGCAATAGTAGTTATCACAAGGGTGAGGAAGAAGAGAACATTGCTCTTGCCGGTAAGGGTAAAAGTAAAACCAAGAAACACTCAGGAGGTGGGTAGACCTCGAAAGGAGAGAATAAGCATTACCTGAGCAAAGTTAAATGTTTTGTTGTCACAAACCAGGACAATATGCCAGTCAATGTCCTAACAAGAAGGACAAGAAGAAGTCACAGACAACAACTGATGTAGACATTGACGAGTTTTCTTCCAGGTTTGTTGAGAATTTCTCACTCATCGCTTGCCTCTCTAGCTTGGGCACAAAGGCCATAGGGGTGTGGCATATTGATAGTGGTGCGTCATATCACATGACAGGAATTAGAGAACACTTCTCTAGTTTCAGAGAGGAGGAGATGAACTTCAATATAGAAATGGGGAATAAGTCCAAATGTACTCTAGTAGGATGAAGGACAATCACCTTTCAAAGGGAGTCATGCAAGACAATCAATTTTACAAATGTGTTGTTCGTACTAGGGATGACAAAGAACTTGATACCAATTTCAACGCTTCAGGACAAGGGAGATGATGTACTTTTTAGGGGATTGAAAGAGTACATTCAGCCCAGGGGGTCGAAGCAGGCCAAGATGATAGGAATCAGGTCACGCAAATTATACAGGTTGCAGTTTGAGTCACCTCAGGCATTGATAAGCAACAACAACGATATGGGAGAATTGTGGCATAGGAGGATGGCTCACTTACACCATGGGGTACTTAACGTGCTCAAGGAGATAGTGATTGGCCTTCCAAAGTTGAGCACTGAGCATAATGACGTGTGTAAAGGGTGTGCCTTGGGAAAATATGCAAAGACAACTTTTCCAAGCAGTGACAGTAGATCTAAGGGCATATTGGATTTAGTGCATTCAGATGTATGCGTGCCCATGTCTTCAACAT
This sequence comes from Picea sitchensis, assembly GCA_010110895.2. NCBI lineage: Eukaryota > Viridiplantae > Streptophyta > Pinopsida > Pinales > Pinaceae > Picea > Picea sitchensis. Next base: position 30,575 of record SNQJ01S0085839.1, on the reverse strand, counting down.
CCTTAATAGGATGTGAGTATCTTGTCACATTCATTGATGTTTTCTCTAGGAAAACCTGGATCTACTTCATGAAGGCCAAAGATGAGCTCTTTAGTTGCTTCCAAGAGTTCAAGGATCTTGTGGAGAATGTGATAGGAAGGAAGATAAAGGTTCTAAGATCAGACAATGGAGGTGAGTACATAGGTAAATCCTTCAAGGAGTTCTGTTCACAAGTAGGTATCAAAAAGGAATTGACAGTTCCCTACAACCCTTATTAGAATGGGGTAGCGGAACGAAAGAATAGGGCCATTGTTGGTGCTTGTAGAGCGATGTTGTATAACTAGGATCTACACAAGTTTTTATGGAAAGAGGCATGCTGTAATGCAATATACATATAGAAGAGGAGTCCTGACAAGGTGTTGGGGAGATTGACTCCTGAAGAGACATTTACAGGGAAGAAGCCGAAAGTTGGTCACTTAAGGATTTTCGGCTGCCTAGTCTATTTTAATGTTCCCTCAAATAAGAGGTCGAAGCTTGATTCCACAGTTGAGAATGCGATCTTCGTTTGCTACAACGAAACTTCGAAGGCCTATCGAGTCTATGTTCCAGCATTACATAAGACAATGGTCAGAAGGGATGTGAGGTTCGAGGAGGAGAAGGCTCTCATAAAGTCTTATGATGTACCAACAACAACATGGGATTATGAGTTGTTAGCTCCAAAGGAGGAGGAGTCACAGGTACATGTCACAGGGATAGGTACATGTACACGCATAGGTACAAGGACTGGTACTCAAGCAGTGGAGAAGGATGAGGAGGAGGAAGCTCCACCAACCGAGATTGTACCTCCTACTACAGGGGGGAAGACGAGTCGCGAGGTTACTCAAACATTATGAGATGCTCATGAGTTCGTGGGTACTCCTAGGACTAGTTTTAGACAATGTAGACCACTACAACGATATTTAGAGTATATGGCGTTGATGAGTGATCTCATTGACAGGGAGCCTTCCAATTTTCAGAAGGCATCAAAGCAACATGTTTGGCGGGACGCCATGGTGGACGAGCATGCCTCCATCATGAAGAATGATGTACGGGAGGAGGTGCCAAGACCAAGGGTGAAGTCGGTGGTTGGGTCTCGCTGGATCTATATGATCAAGCATTATGCAGATGGCAGCATTGAGAAATTCAAAGCCAGGTTCGTGGGTAAGGGGTTCTCATAGAAAGAGGGAGTTGACTATGACAATACATTTTCCCTGGCAGCCAGATATACTTCCATCAGCGTCGTGATCTCATTAGCAGTAGAGATGGGTTGGAAGATTCATTAGATGGACGTCAAGACAACTTTCCTCTATGGAGTTATTGAGGAGGAAGTGTATATAGAATAACTAGAGGGCTTTGAGGTATATGGGAGGGAGTCCCATGTATGTAGATTGAAGAGAGCATTGTATGGGCTCAATTCGTCAACCAGAGCGTGGTATGAGTGCATTGATTGTTACTTGTAGGGCATGGGCTTTGTGAAGAATGAGGTAGACTCAAATCTCTATTATATCATGATAGAGGGAGAGCCACTCAATCTCGTTCAATATGTGGACGATCTATTTCTGACAGGTTCGCAGAGGCTCATTGCAGAATGCAAGAGGGATCTTGCTTCGGAGGTCGATATGAAAGACTTGTAGTTGATGCACTATTTTCTTGGATTGGAGGTGTGGCAGTGGGATGGCGAGATTTTCCTAGGACAAGGGAAATACACAGTAGAGATCTTGAAGAGGTTTAGGATGTAGGACTATTGGCCAATGTCTACACCCATGGTTATTAATTGGAGGAAGATAGATGCTTCCAAGCAGGAGGTAGTGGAGCCTACCTTATACCGGCAATTGATAGGCTCTCTCATGTATCTGGTCAATACTAAGCCAGAGATTTGTTTTGTTGTGAATACTGTTATTCAGTTCATGGTTGAACCAAGGAGAGCGCATTGGACAACAACAAAACAAATACTGAGATACGTTTGTGGCACAATTGGATATGGTTTGAGGTATGCTCAGGGAGATGGATGGAGTGAAATTGGTGGGTTATACAGATGTAGACTAGGAAGGCAATGCAGTGGAGAAGAAAATCACTTCAAGGTGTTGTTTTAGCTTGGGATTGGGGGTTGTCTCTTGCCTCGACAGGAAGCAAAAGTCTGTTGCATTGAGTTCTGTAGAAGAAGAATACATGGCAACGAGCATTGCATCATGTGAGGCCAAATCGCTTCGGAAACTGCTAGTGGCATTGTTCGGTCAGGAGCTAGAACCGATCATCATACATTGTGCTAATCGGAGTTGCATAAAACTCTCTAAGAATTTGGTATTCCATGATAGGTTGAAGCACATTGACATCAGATATCACTTCATTCGAGATTTTGTGCAGAGGGGTACAGGCCAACTACAGTATGTGCCTACAGATGAGCAATTGGCGGATATTCCCACCAAGGCCTTGATGAAAGGCAAGTTTGTCTTCTTCAGGGATAAGATGGGAATAGTGGAAAACAACTTCCTCGCTAAGAGGGAGTGTTGAAATATTGTAGCTCAGACAGGTGTTCTTGCTTAGGCAAGGTGTTAGGCAAGCAAGAAACACTAGAAGTTTTATTTTTCTAGGTCATTTGAATTTTTCCTAAGTCTAACTTAGGGAAATGTGATTAATTAATCTGATTAGTGATCATTTAAATATTTCCTAAGTTGAAACTTAGGAAATTAAAATTATTAATTAGTATTAGTTAACCTTCTGTGAGAGTCTTCTTTTGATCTTATCCAAAAGTCAAAGTGAGTTTCAGATTAAATCGTAGCCATTGATTTGACATGTTGGAGATCTAATCTTCACTGTTGAATCATCTAGCCAGATATTTAAAAGCAGAGGGGTTGGCTTGAGGAGAAATCGAACTTGTGAGAGTGAGACCGAGGGTTTCAACTATAGATCAAAAGTGAGCAAGAAGAATTAAGAGGTCAAGAAGGAGATATGAGGGATACTAGCCTTCATTTCCGACAAAGTCGTGAGGCAGAGATTGAGAGAGGGGTCGAGTCCCTTCGTGCTAGGGATGTTAGGGCCATGTCTACTGCAAAAGGTCGATAGAGCTATGGTTGGGCCGAGTTGAAGCCGAGGGGGAGAGAGGGCTAGGCCATAGCTTCTCCAACCTAGACCGAGCCAGATCGTGGGGGCCGTGAGCTCTCCCAACCACGCCTACAACCGTATCTCTAGCAGACTGCAGAGCCATGAGGCAAGAGGTTGAGATGACAGAGTCATAGGCTCAGATCCAAGTTGATTTTCTCATTGGATGATATTGCCAGGTTTATTATTGTTGTAATCATTTTCTGGATCTGCTGAAGCTGATAAAAAACCATTGTTTGCTGGCTTTTCTCAGAGTCGGGGTTTCCAGGGTATTTTTGGTGTTTGAAAATTGTGTGAATGGTTTTTATATTTTCCGCTGTGCATTGCAAGGTTAATTTTCTCAGTTTTGTTTCTGTTTCATAAATCATAATTTAGAATTTGTTGTTGTTCTTCATATGGGCATAAAAAGTTATTGGATTCATAAATTAGATTACTGGGCTTAAAGAAATTTAATAGCCTCTACCCATAAGAACTTGGGCAGATCATGGTCATACAACATTACTCTAGCAACACCAACAATGGCCCTGTTCTTTCGTTCCACTACCCCATTTTGCTGAGGGTTGTAGGGAACTGTCAATTCCTTCTTGATCCCTGCTCATGCATAGAACTCCTTGAAGGCTTTCCTTGTGTAGTCACCTCCATTGTTTGATCTGAGAACCTTTATCTTCCTTCTTGTCGCATTCTCCACAAGGGCCTTAAACTCTTGGAGGCGATTGAAGACCTCATCTTTGGCACTCATGAAGTAGATCCAGGTTTTCCTGGAGAAATCATCGATGAATGTGACAAAGTACTTACATCCTGTCAAGGGTGTTGAAGACATAGGCCAACAACGTCTGAATGCACTAAATCCAATATGCCCGTCGATCTACTGTCACTGCTTGGAAAAGCTGTCTTTGCATACTTTCCCAAGGCGCACCCTTTACACACGTCACTATGCTCGGTGCTCAACTCTGGAAGGCTAGTCACTATCTCTTTGAGCACTTTAAGTGCCCCATGGTGTACGTGAGCCATCCTCTTATGCCACAATTCTCCCATATCGTTGATGCTTCTTATCAATGCATGAGGTGATTCAAACTGCAACTTGTATAACTTATGTGACCTGATCCCTATCATCATGGCCTGCTTCGACCCTCTGCGCTGAACATACACTTTTGTTCCCCTAAAACGTACATCATATCCCTTGTCCCGAAGCGCCAAAATTGATATTAGGTTCCTTGTCATCCTTGGTATGAACAACAAGTATGTTCTCTGAAACTGGAGAAGTGTTCTCTAACTATTGTCATATGATATGACGCACCACTAACAATATACCACACCCCTATGGCTTTTGTGCTTGAGCTAGAGAGGCAATCGATGAGTGAGAAATCCTCATCAAATTTGGAAAAAAAGTTTTCAATGTCTGCTGAAGCTGCTGTCTGTGACTTCTTCTTGTTAGGACATTGAATGGCATAGTGTCTTGGTTTGTGACAAGCAAAACATTTAACTTTGCTCATGTCATGTTTCTTTGCTCCTTTGGAGGTCTGCCCACTTCCTGAGCCTTTCTTGGTTTTACTTTAGCCCTTTCCCGCAAGAGCAATGTTCTTTTCTTTCTCACCCTTTTGATGATTACTGCTGCCACTAAGAGATGCTAACCTCAACTCTTCTTGCATGAAGTCATCCCACAATCAGTTCCAGTCTGGAGTGTGTTCCCTGGCAACAATGCCTCTCACAAAGACATCCCATGACTTGGAGAAGCCATTCAAGGCTGTCCTCACAAGTTCAGTGCCATCTACACTCTCTCCAACAACTGCCAATTTATCCTTTATTTGCCTGAGTTTGTTGAGGTAGGAGGATACACTTTCCCCCTTCATCATTTTGGTATTTCAAAGTTTCTCCTTTAGAACCATCTTTCTGTTGGGGTTCGAATTCTGGTACAGCTTGATGATGGCTTCCCACATCTTCCTGGTTGTTTCCAGTCCGGAGAGATGAGGGATGATATGGTCCTTAACTCCATCCAAGATAATACACCTTGCCTCGGCATCATTTTTCTTGTGAGCTTCACCTTGTTGTGCATCAATTGGAACTACAACTATTTGAACTGCAAATTCCTTGAGCCCATACTCCTCCAATGACAACAGTATACACTTGTTCCAGATGCCGAAGCTAGATGCACCATCTAACCTATCTTCAACTCCGATACCTGAGATTGACATTTCTCCAAAACCATTCTTCCACAACCTCCTGGATCTAAAGAATATTGCTGGCTGAAAATTCTTATGTAAACCCTTTGGTTTCGTTCTCGGAGGCAAATCTCTGATACCATGTTAAATTTCTTTAAGCCCATAATATAATTTTCGAATCCAATAAATTTTTATTCCCATAACATGAACAACAACAAATTCTAAATTCTGATTATGAAACATAAATAAAACTGAGGAAATTAACTTTGCAATGCACAACGCAAAATATAGAAACCATTCACACAATTTTCAAACACTAGAAATACCCTGGAAACCCCAACCCCGGGGAAAACCGACAAACAAGGGTTTTATTATTAGCTTCAACAAATCAAGAAAATGATTACAACAATGCCAAACCTGTAAATATCATCGACTGCGAAAATCAGCTTGGATCTAAGCCTATGACTCTATTGTCTCGTTCTTCTACCTCATGGCTCTGCAGTCTGCTAGAGATACGACTATAGGTGCAGTTTGGAGAGCTCACTGCCCACGATTTGGCTCGGTCTGGGTTGGAGAGGCTACGAATTAGCCCTCTCTCCCCCTCAACTTCAACTCACCCCCAAAATCGGCCCCAACATCCCTCTATTGGCCTCTTGCAGCAGACACGACCCTCATGACCCTAACAAGAAGGGACTCGACCCCTCTCTCAAGCTCTGTCTCATGACTCTGTTGGAAATGAAGGCTAGCAACCTTCCTATCTCCTTCTCGTCCTCTTAACTCTGCTTGCTCACTTTCGATTTGTAGTTGAAACCCTTGGTATCACTCACAAGTTTGATTTCTCCTCAAGCCACCCCCTTTACTTTTAAATCTCTGGCTAGATGATTCAACCACGAATATTAGATCTCCAACATGTCAAATCAATGGCGACGATCTAATCTGAAACTCACTTTGACTTTGGGGTATCTCTAAGTAGGATTGCTAGGGCTATCGAGTGGAGGCTCTAGGTGATGCTTGAGGAGTAATCCTTAATAASATAAGTGGTTTCCGTATGTTGATGTATTAGCATCAGACATCTACTTCCACATAGGCTCCGTGTCTAGCATATGTAAGTCGTCCTTGTAACCTCTTAGTAAACTTTAGGAAGCTCACTTTATGAGTCATTAATTAAAGTGAATGAYCTTTTAATTAATTAAGTCAAATGCCTAAGTTTACTTGGCATTAGTAACTTAAGTGAGTTGATTAAGTCCCAATTGTCAAATCTAAAGTGAACGTGAGATTAGATCTTAGTCATTGATCACTTTAGAAGATCTAGGGTTTTGGACTTAGGGTTAACTCAATGTAATAAAAGGCAACCTAAGTGAGAGGAGGRGACATAGTTATGGTACACAAAGAGTGAGTGAGCACGTAGGTCTGCAACAACAACGATCGAGGAAAGGATACAAAGGGGGTAGCAAGGGAAGTAAAAACCAACAAGATTAAAGGAACGATCTTGGGTAATAGGCTAGGCTATGTGTTGTAGTTGTATTTCCCCAGAAGGGCCATTATCCCAGGATGGGAGCCCTGATTTTATTTAATAAAATAATCATAGATCTGGTTTTCTTGCGAGGGTTTTTCTAGCGGTTGTTTACCTGAAAATCTCATGTGCAAATGTGTTTGGTTTTTGTTTTATGCTTCCGCTAATGTTTCGTTGATAACCTAGTTGTGTAGTTGTTTAATAAAGCGATTGTATTTGAAATAATTGTCGAGTGCTAGGTTCAGGTAAAATCAACATGGTATCAGAGTTGAGACTCTGAAGGAAACTAGGAACACAGAGATAGATATTGTAGCGATAAATTTATTTTTCTGCGGGAATTTTTTTTAAAGTTTATGGCTGTAGAGAAGGGTTAATAATTTAAATTAAAAGAAAAGTCCATATAGTAGCGTACGAACGCCGTCGTACGATCAGTACGGCATACAGATTGGTCCTTGTGAGTAAATCAACACGTGAAGGTTGAAGAACATGGTTAGCCGAGTTCAAGCTGTGAGCAGTTGGGTTGGACAAAGTGGGAGCTGTCGAGTTAGAAAGAGGTTCGAACAACAGGGTGTGGTCATGATCAACTGAGTAATAGTTGCATGTGTGTAGTAGGGCTAATCATGGAGTGCAGGTGCTCAGGCTGCTAGGAATCAGGAATTGAGCAACTGCTGTTGTGAGGTTTGGTTGTAGCATAAGGGATCTGCGGCAGGGAAAAACCATCGGATAGAGGAGTTGGGCCAGTGGATAGAGGCCGACAGCCACAACCACTAGCCCAGCCGCTGTGTAGTCAACGAACGTGGAAAGGCCGGTGGACAGGGATCAATAGGGCTGTAGATTGTTGACGAATTTGGGCAAAGGTAAGGGAAGGAGTAGCGACAGGTTGGGGCACGTGAAATGTAGCGACACATCTGTTGCAGCCGCCAAGCAAAGGGCGCTAGTGAGGTCCATCCACACAAGGAAACACACGAGTGGAAGACAACGGCCGAGCTGAAGCGCAAATTGGACGATAGGGTAAGGAAGCCATCGTGCTGCAGTTCAAATGATAGACAACACATGGGGAGCCTGCAAAGGGTCGCAAAATTGTCCAACGACGGCTGGGAAGGTCCGGGCAGCGAGCAGAGTGGCCAAAATTTTTTCTGCTACAGTCGAGTAGTCCCAAAATTGCCCAGGCAGTGGATGACATGCTTGGGCAGCTTCGAGCAAAGGTTAGGGAAGCGGGCAGTAGGTTTGGGTAGCAGGACCCGGGAAGCCAATAAAAGGTCTTTGAAGACGAGTCTGAGCGAGATGGCAGGGATAACTATTGTGTCTGAGGGAGCAACCAATCGGGTGCATTGGAGACTAGCCATGGTAGCAGATCAGATAGCGAAGACAGAGTCACTTCCAGAGACTGGAAGTACCTTCCTTGTTAAGAGGGAGTGTTGATGTATTAGCGTCGGGCAGGTACTTCCACACAAACTTCGTGTCTAGCATGTGGAAGTTGTCCTTTTAACCTCTCAGTAGACTTTAGGAAGTTCACTTTATGAGTCATTAATTAAAGTGAAAGACCTTTTAATTAATTAAGTTAAATGCCCAAGTTTACTTGTGTTGAAATAATGTAACTGCAAAGAGTATTCTTATTATTATTGATATATTATTTATAGGATTAATCCCCATTGTGGATTAATCATGTCGGTAATTGTATTAGGACCAAATCC
>SNQJ01S0085839.1:0-14114 GCA_010110895.2 Picea sitchensis | reverse complement strand
GGGAATGTACAACCTCTGTGAGCATAGACAAACTAGTGCAAAAGTCAGGGGGAACGTACAACCTCTGTGAACCTAGTCAAGCCTTGTGAGCCATGAACAAAAGTCAAGGCATCTAGCAAACGTTAGGTTGAATATAAAATTCCTATGAGCTAGAAACAAACGATATTCCTAATATTGCAAATGATATAAATGTATTGATCTAGTGTGTTGGCACGTGTAACATTATCCACCATGAAGAGAAATTCGAATTTCCTTGTAAAGAGTCGAGTTGTAGAAGTCAAAGTAGCATGTCTAAGTCAAAGACAATGTTGTCAAGTTGTCACATGTTGCAAGTTGCATGTTGCATGCATGACATTTGCGTGCTAAGTTAGTATGCATGCTTTCCAAGTCAAGGGTGAGTTGTAACTAAAGTCTCAAGTCTAGTTCTATTTTCGAACTAAAGTGTGAAGCTGAGCTTTGTTGAGCATGCAAACAAGTTCCTAATTCGATCCATCTACTTCTCCTATTCACTCCTTTATAAGCAGAGGTCGACCCCTCTCTTCTACACAGTTCATATGCAAGTTAAGGGTGAAGCATATTAGAGGCACATACCAGTGATACAAAGTCATCATATTAGAGGCGCATATCACTGATATAGACGTAGCATAATAAGGCGCATATCAACATATATAGGCAACATATAAAAGCACATAACATTGCTGTAGTAGCAACATATAGAGGCAGCATAATAGAGGCGCATATCAGCATATAGAGCCGCATGTCAGTGATATAGAGACATATATTGAGACGCATAACAGTGCTGTAGAGGCAACATATCAGAGGCGCACCTCAGTGCTTTAGAGGCAACATATCAGAGGCACATATCAGTTAATTAAAGGCAACTTCAACAACCCATATCAGAGCTGATATATCTCAGTCTTTGAAAGCAACTTAGATACATCTATATCAGCAAGGTCTCTTAGTTCTCTATCTGGTCAAAGTCAACTTGGCAAGCTCTTTAAGGGCAGAGTATTCATGGTGGATATTTGTAAGTGATCTTACATTATTAATGCAATAAAGGAATATCATTTGCTGGGGTTTTTCTCCCTGTACAGGGTTTCCCCAGGGTATATGTGTTGTTGCATGCTTACGTATCTACATATTTATTGCTATTTAGTTATGATTCTATATTGTTGAAATGTATTGTGCTAGAATCAAGGTGTTGAAGATTTTAAAGAAATATTCCGCATAAGAAAATCAAGCTAAAAATTTAACAACAATCTGCTCCCTTTGTGACTGAGACCCAGTCCTCCTGACTGCTTGCCTCCTCTTTCACTGTAGCAAGATCTACCGAAACAAGTGTATCCTCCCAAGAGATCTCACATCTCCTAGAATCTTCCTCAACTCATGACACCTGTCTGTCAGTCTTGGAGGATGTCTCTCTCCCAGTTGGCTCTGAGAGGGAACTCCTTCTGAATGAACGAATCTTCCTCCGAGTTAACTGACTCTATGAGATCTGGCTCACTCTGAGTCTGCATCATTCTTGGTTAAAACCAAGCTCATTAAGTATCCATCGATCTTGGAGTACCATGCTCCCTTTGAAACACGACTCCCTCTGAGTTTGTACAATCTCTGGAGCCATCTGCTCCCTTTGCATTTGCTGATTTTCTCTGAAATATGATATCTAATGAACTATCTTGGGAGGTTTCTCCTCCCTACTGGATCCTGAGGGCTGACTCCCTCTAAACTCTGGCGCCCTCTGAGCTGGTACTTGGTGGGGCCACTTGCCTCACCACTGGTGGAGCCACATTTTCCTCCTCATAACTGGAAGGTTTGGAATTAATGATTTGACTCCATGTAACTCGATAATCTCTGAGGTAGTTTGCTCTCCTTGAAAGTATCACAGGGAGCTGCATGCCATATTGCATCCTGCAAGGTATCACGAAACCATGCTGGCCTCTTCCTGGGCATTGCAACATCTCTAGGTAGATCCACTGACCCAATTGGCTCTATTGACTGTTCCTGATGATCTGAAGAGTGAACAACTAGACTAGAGGGATCTATATGGTCATCTTCGGATCCTTCTGCTCTTCACAATCAATCTCCATGTGAAACACTCTGTATCCCACAAAAGTATCCTTCTTTCCATAAGGTTCTAACTTCGCTCTCTTCGCCTTCGATACATGGGTGTATACGGTCATGTAGACAACTCTATGTCTGAATAGTTTACTCAATGTCTCAAACTAGGGACCGTCTAATCTGTTGCCTCCTGCAATCGTCGCTATAGCTCCCTCTCAGAGCTACCACCTGTGACCTGCTCGGAACAAGAGCAATAACAAGGGAAAATAGCAGACAAGAACAATATTCTTATAATTAGGAAATAGAAACAAGGACAAAAAATATGAACAAGAACAATCGTAACTATAGCTCTTTCTTAGAGCTATTGCCTGTGACCTGCCTGGGACAAGAGTCAAAACAAAAATACAAGAACAAGAATAAGAAGCAAGAACAACACTTTTCTAGTGTTGTGACCAATCATAGTAACCTGCCTGGAACAAGAACAAAAGTAAGAACAAGAACAACACTTCTCCAGTGTTGTTACCGATCATTCCTCTGCGATAACCTTCCCGAAACAAAACAAGAACATCTCCATGGTAACCTCCATGGAATTTACAAGGTAACCTACCTGGGACAAAGACAACAACCAAGAACATCTCCTAGAGGAGATTAAATTCATCTTGCAAACAAGTGCGTCATTAGTACTAAATAGTGAGAATTTACATAATGATCATAACAATATTTTAAGTACTACCAAACATTGGATTTTAGTTATGTAACATAAAAATAGTACCTAGCAGTGATAGCTCTCTTAAAGGCTGTTGTCATAGCTACAACATTTCCTTGAGATGCAACAAGTATTAAACTTTGATATACTTAAAAGAAAGAAATTAAAAATACATCAATCAAACTTGGGACCTGGAGTCTGAATTGTTAGGGAGGGTGCGCTATTCCTCTGAATGGACTAGATCCAATGATCTTTTTGGGTCATTGCTTAGACAAGGTCCCTTCTACATCCCTTGCAAACACCCTCATACTCTGCTAAATGATATAACTTGGAAACATTTACAAGTGCATACCTTTGAAATTTGTAGTACTATCCAACTTGTCTTTTAATCTGAAACTGGACACCATCAGCACATGAGGAAATCACAAAATCAAGATAGCAGAAAGTTCATTGCCCAGGAAAATGTCAATAAACCCTAAAATTTCATCTTTGACGGAAATCCAAATTGAGAAGTGTAGTAGGTGTGCTAGGGAAAGGCGAGTTTCTCTATACAAAACGTTTTCCTCAACTCAACCCAATAAATTCTCAGCGAGCTTCACAAAGAAAGTTGTTGCAATTGCGGTAGTGAGTTTTAGGTGAAATTTCAACTTTCACCAAGATGCAATCTGAGACCACTAGGGGGTGCATTAGGCTAGAGTGAGCTGATCTATGGAAAAATTAAACTCAACGTCCTCCAATTAGTTGCTCAACAAGCTTGACAAGTTCAGGTCTGTGCAATGGCAAATTGCAGCGACAAACAAAAACTTTGTAGTGGCAATATTTCAATTAGCTCTGATAACATGTTGATTTTTATAATTCTCAGCTCTTGATAGTTATTTCGTTATGATTAATAACAAAATTCACTTTCATACAACAATTATCATAGAATAACTATACATTGAAAATCTCAACTATAACGATGTAGCGGAAATAACAAGATTTAGAAATATTAACCATGCAGAGTGGACACAAGGACACAAGAGTTTATTTTGGGAAGCCCAACCTTGGGAGAACACCCAACAACCTTTCTATAGAAGAAGTCAGTCCAAGATATTAAATCACCATCAATAGCCAAAATACCATACAGAGAGGATTCTCCCTAAGGCTAGCATCACCAAGACCTAGTGCCTCAACAGGATGACCAAGAGCAACCAAGAATATCCTTCCCAAGTATGGCGACTAATCAAGATACCTGAAAAACAAAAATAGCGAAGTTACCAAAACTGCAGTTGCAACTGCCTTGTGCGCACTATAGAAGGAGTTGTCTGACTGTCCAAATAAAATGATCCAGTCCTGTATTTATACTAATCTAGGCGCCTATCTGGGGTCGACTTCTTATTCTGGGTCTTCAAGTTACTTTATTATTTTTTGTCTTTTACTGATGGGGCCGACTTCTCTTCCTGGGTCTTCAATTTCTTCCTGGGGCTTATATAATGGTGTAGATGGGTCTTCTTGTATTTTCTTGTGGAGAATGACTTGCCCGAAGTTGCAAATCTTCAACATAGGTGAGGCATTCCTACATAGGACTTTGAGGGATTTAGTGTTGTTGTAGTTGATGGGTACAACATGACTTGCACACAAAAGGTTTTGCAGTTGGATGTGACGTTGGGCAACTACATTGTGATAGATGACTTCTATGTAGTTGAACTGGCATACACCATTGTTGTATTGGGTGTTTAGTGGCTTTATTCCTTGGGAAAACATTCACAAAACTACCAAACAATGGAGCTGGAAGTGCAATTGAAGCGCAGGGCCAAAGTTCCTTACTGAGAGTAGATCTGTAGTAGAGGCTAAGAGATATCTGAGACACATATACAAAAGGTACACGTTGACGTGACTTTTTGAGTGTGTGCCATAAATGCATCTTATTCAAGCTCTAGTGAGGAGGCTAGACTTCCAACCCTTGTCACTATGAGACTAGGCTTGCAACTAGTGATGTGCAAGGGAAGCAACATTAGCCACCTCAAAAGAAGTCAAGGAATGCAGGCAAGAACGACGAGGAGTTCTTCTCTATCTCAACTTTCTCAAAAGGACCAAAAGCAAGATTGAGCATGATTGCAGACTAAGGTAAGTTTTCTACCACTTTCCTTAATTGATTTCTACATTACTCTGTAGTAGTTTGCTTTTGATAATGAAGGGTATTATCCCTGGTGTGGGAACCCTCATGACTTGGACCATTATCCTTGGTACGAGAGTCCAAATTTTCTTGGTTGGTTATTATCCTAGTACAGGAGGCCATTTTCATTGTTGTCCCGATGGGAAGTCATCTTGGTTATTATCCTAGTACGAGAGGCCAACATAGTACTGTAGAGACAGTAGAGGACCTGAGAAGACATGGGATGTCTCCAGGTTAGTAACATAAGAAAAGGTCGATGTCCTCCAGGACAGATGGTTATCCTTCCGATTGCAGAGGGAGTCACTTGACTCAGAGGGAGTCAAACATCGAGAAGAAGGAAGAGGCAGTACTTTCTCCCCCTTCAACAGTTCATAGGGAGATAGTTACTGATCCAATTGATCCAATAACTGCAATTGATATTCCCGGAGACATTGCAGTAGGCCATAAAAGGCCTGCCTGGGCTTGACAAACTTTGCAGGAGGCAGAGGGACATGCAACTCCTCGAGGCACATTCAGAGAGAGCACGAGACCTCAGATATTTTTGAACTACATTTCAGCTATGAGCCACATCATTGATATTGAGCTTTCCTGTCATGGAGAAGCAGCAGATTAGCAAGTATGACATGATGCCATGACATAAGAGTATCAGTCCATCATGAAGAATGATGTGTGGGATATTGTTGTGAGACCAGAAGGGAAGTCTGTAGTGACTTCCAAGTGGATCTATAAGATCAAGCATGCATCTGATGGAAGTGTCGAGAAGTACAAAGCAAGATTGTGGCCAGAGGATTCTCACTGGTGGAGGGAATTGATTATGAGGAGACATTTGCTCTAGTAGCCCGATACACTTCCATCTGTACTATCATTGCACTAGCTGCATCCATGGGTTGGAAACTACATCAGATGGATGTAAAGACAACCTTTCTCAATGGTGAGATGGAGGAAGAAGTTTACATCGAGTAGCCAAAGGGATTCATGATACATGGCGAGAAATCTCATGTGTGCAGGTTGAAGAAATCCCTATATGGACTAAAGCAGGCACCTCGTGCTTGGTACAAGAAGATGGATGGATTCCTGATGAGTTTGGGCTTTAGCAAGAGTGTTGCTGATCCAAACCTTTATTATCACATTGTTGGTGATGAGTGCCTGATCTTGGTCTTGTACGTTGATGACTTATTCCTCACCGGTTCAGAAAGACTTATTGCTGAATGCAAGCGAGCATTGCCTTCTGAATTCAAGATGAAGGATCTAGGTATGATGCACTACTTCTTGGGACTAGAAGTATGGCAGAGGACTGATGAGATTTTCCTGAGTCAAGGAAAATATACAGTGGAGATATTGAAGAAGTTCGGTATGAGAGACTGCAAATCCATGCCTACATCGATGGTGATGGATTTGAAGAAAATGAATGATGCTTCTACTGATTCAGGCGAGATTGATCCACATTTATACTGACAGTTGATTGGATCATTGATGTATCTGGTTAACACCAGACCTGATATATGCTATGCAGTGAATGTACTTACTCAGTTCATGAGTTAGCGGGGACAAACTCATTGGATAGCAATGAAGCATGTATTGAGATATCTACGAGGCACAATTGGATACAACCTGAGATATGCTTCTAGTGTAGACATGAGATTGTAGGGATATGCTGATGCAGATTGGGTAGGGAGCACAGTGGACCGGAAGAGCACATCCGGTTGTTGATTTACATTGGGGTCTGCCATGGTTTCCTGGTGCAGCAGGAAACAAAGCTCTGTGGCTTTGAGTACCGCAGACGCAGAGTATATAGTGTTGAGTGTGGCAGTCCACAGAGCAGTGTGGCTTCGCAAGCCCCTAACATATTTATTTGATCATGAGATGGATTCTACCATTATTCATTGTGATAACCAGAGCTGTGTGAAGCTCCCTGAGAATCCCGTGTTTCACAATAAATCGAAACACATTGAGATAAAATATCATTATATCAGTGACATGGTGCAGAGGAAAGCAGTACACGTGCAATACCTTTCTACACATGAGCAAATTGCAGATATCTTAACCAAACCACTTTCCAGGACGAAGTTCGAGTACTTCTGTGAGAGTCTTTACCTGGTGGAGAATGCCTCCTTAGCTGAGAGGGAGAGTTGATGATTGCAACTTTGTGAGATATCCTCCAGGATACGTTCTCCTCTGTGATTGAGTTGAGTCGACTTGAGAGGGAGCCCAATGTTGGGCATACCCACGTGATGGGGCATCGTTCTCCTCTGTGTGAGAGTTGAGTCGTCCCCCAGTGGTTGGGGCATCGTTCTCCTTTGGAGAGTTGAGTTGTCCCCCAATGGTTGGGTGTGCCCATGTGATGGGTGTATCGTTCTCCTCTGTGTGAGAGTTGAGACGATGTCGTACTCCAGATGATTCTCCCGTGGACTCAATTGAGATAGAGATCTGTTGAGTATGACGTCCGTGTGGTTGAGCACAGGTGGACGTGTCCCTAATGGCTGAGCACTAGTGGACGTGTGGATCCCTTGCTATATTGTCTAAGTGTAAGATTTACTTGTAACCCTAATTGTGTTGTAAAGGGTACAAGTCGGCCCCACCATGTAAAGATAATTAATATTGTGTAATTATTAATTATATTTATTATATTATTAAGTTGTACAGGTCGGCCCTATTGTGCCAATAGACACACCTTTTGCTGTTTCAGTTATTGTATAAATAAAGGTGGATCCCCATTGTGGATCTGACTCAATCATTGTGTCATCTCATGATTTCAGAAGTTGAGGTCTGAAATTATGAGAACTGCAACTCACACTTTTCTAAGAGATAGCTTTCAGCGTCGTAGCAACACCCTTTTGTGTGCTAGGTTTGGTGGTTGATGGGGGATCTTCTCTTGAGAATATAGCAAAGGATTGTTGGGTTTTCTTCCCTTGTGTAGAAGGGTTTCCCGGGATATTTCTTGTGTTCTTGTGCATGGTTATTCTTCTTGTGATCTTGGTTTATTGCAACTAGTTATTGTTGCTGCAATCATTGTGTATGGTTCAAGTAATGCTAAACAAAAAATGAATTAAACCTCATGCATCAACTAACCTAGTGAAAATTCAACAATATTAAGACTTGGTATTCAACACCAAGTATGTCTTGTAGAGACTATGAAGTCCTTGTAGAGAAGAAATCAAGAACAAAGCAAGCCTGATCTTAGAGAGGATCTAATGGGAAGAGGAGACATCTTCTAGGACTTGCAGACATATGCCAAGAGTTGAAAAGACTAGCTTGTAGTTTTAGAAACCTTTAGGAGACATGAAATCTCCTGGGAAGATTCCCTTGTTTCAGTGACAAAGAAGGAAGTTGGTCAGAAGGACTGGGATATGAATTTTTCTGTGAGACTAGAAGGGATGCCAGTGTTGACTTCCAAGATTGATCTAATCAAGCATGTTGCAGATAATGGTATAAAGATGTGCAAAGATTGAATTGTTTCCAGAGGATTCTCCTAGCAAGAGGGAGAAGACTATGATGAGACACTTACTCTAGTAATCGAAGAAATAGTTCCAGTGTTCGTGAAGACAACCAAAACAACCATGATTCCGATATAGTAGAAGATTCAGGGGGCAAGCCCTATATTTGAGATTGAGTTATCTCCAGTGCTAGTTGGTGTAGGACATTAGTTGGTGTTGAGATTTGGGTACCTTGGGAAGTGGTCCCCATGTGCTTATGAGCCTTCGTGGTGCCCTGCTGCTCCTCCTCATCGACCTCTGATGAACTGAAGTTGTAGCACCAACTCTCTGTCTACTCGACTGCTCTAAAACTATAGCTATACTGGGTGGACCAGTCACCCAGATCTTCAACATTTTAAAGTTCAAGATCTAGAGGTAGTGTTATGTGTTTTAATTTATATTGCATGTGCTAACATTGATATAAGAAAACACTTGCAAGGGCACCTTAAAAGAGCACTTAACCTGTAAAACATTGAGCAGAAAGTGGGATGACTGTTTGCTGTCCTAAAACAACAAAAGAAGACAACCATACAGTTGAAACTTAGAGTCATACTAAAGTCAAGGACTGACCTTAGATGGCAGCCTCCTAGGACCTCGGATAATTTCTACAGTTGGGTCATGAAGACATGACTGGAATAGCAGATCGAGTTACCTTCAGTATCAGTTATTGAGCCACTCTCAGTTTCAGATGAATTTGTTGCCGTAATAGAATAGAGGAGCTATTCTTAGAATTCAGCAGTCACAGTGGGAATGAAGCAGTCATGCTCAACTTCAGAAATAGAAGCTGCAAGTGCAGAGTCCCGGTTCCAGAAGGAACAGTTGCAGAGAAAGTAAAGAACATACTCTTAGACAGATAGTGCTTTGCAGAAAGCACATAGAGCTAGCACATGATTGTGTAGATTGAGTTACAGTTTAACAAGTGTACTAGTTTGGTACAAAGTTATGTGAAAATTTGATTTGAAGTTGAAGATAGAAAGATTCATCACTGCAGGTTGAAGAAAGCTCTATATAGGTTGAAGCAAGCTCCTAGAGCTTGGTATGGCAGAATTGATAATTTCCTGACGAGCTTGGGCTTTACCAAGAATAAAGTTGATTCTAGCCTTTACTTCAAGGTTATGAATGATGAGCCAGTTATATTGCTACTGTATGTGGATGACTTATTATTAACAAGAGAAGAAAAGCTCATCATAGATTGTAAGAAGAAGCTTGCTGCAGAGTTTGAGATGAAAAACCTAGGCATGATGCATTATTTTTGAGGTCTTGAAGTTTGGCAAAGCCCAAAGAAGATCTTCCTTAACAAAGGGAAGTATGTAGTTCGAATACTAAAGAGATTTGACATGTTGGAATGTAAATCCATGAACACACCCATGGAAACAAAGTTGAAGCTCTTGGTTGATACTTCGTTAGAATTGGTTGACGCTACTCTATATAGATAGATCATTGGTTCGATGATGTGTTTGACGAATACCAGGCCAAATATATGCTTTACTATGAACACCTTGTGTTAGTATTTGGTAGAGCCCAGACGTGTTCATCTTGTAGCTGCAAAGCATGTGATGAGATACCTTAATGGTACGTTGGAATATGGTCTCTGTCATACTGGAGATCATGACTTCAGATTGTATGGTTCTACTGATTTAGATATGGTCTCAACCTCGTGTTGATGATGTTATCTCAACCTCGTATTGATGATGTTGTTGTCTCAACCTCGTGCTAATGATGTTGTTGTTTCAACCTCGTGTTGATGATGCTGATTGATTCAGCCTCGTGTTGTTGATGATGTTGTACCAACCTCGTGCTGTTGATGATGATTTACCAACCTCGTGTTGGTGAGATTGTTGCTTTAGCTTCATGCTATTGATGATGCTATTCCATCTCCATGCCGTGAATAATGATGATGATGCCATTCCATCTCCATACTGTGAATAATGATGATGATGCTATTCCAGCTCCATGCTATGAACAATGATGATGATGCTACTCCAACTCCATGTTGTGAACGATGATGATATTGATGATGAGAAAAAAAAACTTTCTATGATTTGTAGAGATGCTAGTCCATGTTCCAGATGCTGATGATGTTGCTGCCCTTTCTCTCTCTCCTAATGATGTTGTATTGAGTTATGTCTGTAGAATACCCTTCTTGTTAATGTGGAATGTTGAAATATTGTAACTGCGAAGAATATTCTAATTCTAATTAAGTTATTTTTATATAGATCAAATCCCCTTTTGTGGATTGATCATGTCGGGCTTTGTATAAGACCAAATCCCCTTTTGTGGATTGGTCAAACCAGAGTTATATGGTGTTGTTTGTAAAGTCGGCCCCTAGGGCTAATTAAAGTGGTTTTAACCACTAGTTGAAGAAGTTGGCCTGGCTTGGTGAAGAGACATAACCCTAGTGCTTATCAGCTTAAATAAGAGAGGATGGTGCCTCATTCTCTCATTCACTCAGTCACTCATCTAGTGTGCAAGTTTTGAAGGAAGCTGCAGTTAGAAGAAGGAGACAGAGGTGCATGCTCAGTCTTTGGTTATTCTTGGTGGTTTTGTCTTTTATCTTGGCATTGTATTGACAATCTATATTTAGGAAGCTTTTGCTGGGTTTTCTCCCCCATGAGGGTTTCCCAGGATAAAATGTTGTGTACCTTGTGATTGTGTTTCTTTCAGTGATCTTGCTTATGCTATTATTGTCTAGTAAATTGAAAAGAACTTAATAGCAACTCTAAATTTAACAGGCCTCACCTTTCTTCCAGATGACCAATTTAGCGTCACCTGTGGGAGTTGCTTCCTTGTCACTGACATGCTCTGACACATCATTGACTTACAATATCATTGTCATCCTTTCTTTCCAGGTGGGGTAATTTTGAGACCCTTGTAACCTGTCTTCCACCCTCAAACTCATGGCCATTTTCTGAAAGTGTTATGTTCAAACCCTACCTCTGCTTGTCTTTTTATGTTGAAACCCTAGTGCAGAAACCATAGGTGCTGTTGACACGCAGTTTAATTTTCCTATCTTTGGAAACTAAAGCTTCATCTTTTCCTAAGTCGTGGAGCCACCCTTTGTCCAAAAAGGGGAAATCTGAGCCTTCCGTTCCTTTTCGGGTTTTCAAGATTCAGTTTTTCTCGAAGTATAATCTTCAACCATCTTATTTTCTTGGTGCCGAAATCCCGAAAATGCTTAGCTTATTAAAAAAATTTTAAAGGGGAAAGAAATAAAGGTTACCTTTTCTGTCGCTTTCCACAAAGCACTCCTTAAACCAAAAATTAATTAAGTTCCTATACATGATTATCATTACCTTAATCTTTCATGATTCAGGTTTTTCCTTCTACCGAAACGCTTTCGTACTCTCAACAGTCAAACTCCCGATCCTCACTTTTCCGAAAAGTTAAAAGGATAACTAATTATTGACCTGGTTTAATTAAAGCCCTAATACGTGTCTTAGCGCCTCACTAATCTCATTGTGATTTCGCAACCCCGGGATTGCTTGTGACTTATCCCTTGACAACAGGATCCTCGAAGTCCCGAAACACGAAATCGCGTTTTCTCTAAACAGGTTTTAAGTTTCAAGTTAATTCGTTTTTAAAATAGGATTAGAAATAATTAAACCGCCTTACGCATTTCGGGAATTGAAGAAGGCAGTGATTTTTGAAACTTCAGTTTCGAAGTCGCCGATATACGACGACATTAATAAAGGACAAATGAAGATTTTTTTCGACATGAAAGCGTATCTCTAGGCATATCTTTCCATTAAAAGGCATTAATTTTTCTTCGTCTACGTTTGTACACTCATTTTAACGCGAAATTGAAGGTTAAGAAAGTCTTATGTTTTGAAATTCATAGCTATCCTTTACAGCTGCTGCAAGTCACGTTTACCTGGTTTTATACACACTTTCTCTGTAAACAGGTTTTTGATCCAGCACATTTATCATGGCGCCTAAGAAGGCACCCAAGAAAAGCGAAGAGATTGCAGAAGGCTCGAGTCCAGACGGAGATGTTATATCTGATACAACACCACATGCCATCGATTCCATAAAATCCTGGAGACAGATTTTCGAGACTCTGGATTATCAAATTAAAAATTTCCCTCATGACGTTGACAACAAGCTTCGCGATATAGCAGAGTCCGAGCTCCACAAAATAGCTACACGACCACAACTTACGTCTTATAATGACATGATCAGTTGGGCATTAGAGCGAATTGGCGTACATACAAGGAGCATTCTGGATAGTCGAGGGTTCGTCATTGGCTCTTTCAGACCAGAACATGTACAAGTAATGTATAAATTATCCCCCAGTCCTAAGTATGTTTATAATCAAGAATTTGTGAGTAATTTTCAAAGAAAAGAATGTTTGGAGGCAGACCAAACCTATCCTGACATAATCAAAGACTGGTGGAGAAACGAGGGAAAATTCAGGGCTGACACCCATGCTATTTATGCCACATCCTCATTGAATGAGTATATGATTTATGTGGCGATGATGTTATGTAGACTTTTCGGTAAGAAAAGTCCCACCCATTTCCCTGCAAAGTGGGTACCTCTTTTGCATGAGGCAACAAAAGGTTACAGCTTCAATTGGGATAAGATTTTATCTGATAACATGGCAAAGGAGGTCATGGACTATCAGACTGCAAGATCAAAAGGCCGACCAATAGTCTTTTATATGTCGGCATACATCATGGATGCTATATGCTTCTCTACTCCTTTCCCTTTGATGAATTGGAGTTGGAATCCCACTTACTTGGAGCCAATTCATGAATATCATTCTAAACTTTGGGAAGAAAACGCCAAGGATTCGTTCTATGAAATTTGTCATTTCATGGTGATACCACTACATCAGATGTTGTACGGTTGTGCACCTCCCCGCATTTCAGAGTCAGTCACAGGAAACCTCAGGGCAATTGCTGACTGGTTCATAGAGGAGAATTTTTCATACATTAGAGTTTTCGGGTGTTCAATCCCCCCACATGCCCTACCGAAATTCCTCCTTGATAGGCTGGTGTGCAGGGAGGTGGCTCATCAAATAGTAGCAGGTGGAATTGGGATAGAACTTAAAGTGGCTCAAAAGAAATTTTGGCCAATTTTTCCTGTTCAAATTGGGAAATTTTCATTGCTCAACTTAGGTCATTCCAAAGTTGAAGCGGCAACGCTAGAGGAGGTTAAATTGGTAAACCTTGAGCACAGGAAGCACGATCCTTACCAGCTAGTGGGAAAACACATGACCCATTGTAATATGAAGGCCTATGAACATGAGAAGTCCCCTTGTGACGATCTGTTCAAAGGGACTAGGACCTATGAGGAAGTATTACAAAGAGTACAGACACTGTCGTCTGACTTGCAAGCTAGTTTTCGGACCTTCCAAAAGCACAGACGGAGCGGCCTACCCAAAGTACTGCAAGGAGAAGCAATTACCCTTCCTCAGGAACAAGAAGATATTATTCCAGGTTTCGGACAAGAAACACAAGATAAAGCCAATCTTGAAGAATTTCCTCAGGAGACTGAAGGCTCTTCACAAAATGAAGAGGCCTTACAGACAGAAGATCCAGAGACGGAAGCGAAGCGGAGGCCCAAGACACCTCCCGAAATCGGTATGTCCAGTCCTCCTTCATCACCCACTATTGATGTCATTATACCCAAGGCTATGGGAGGAACAGGGTCTACAGAGCTAGGAAGTCCCATAACTTCCTTAACTCCTTTACAGTCCACCTTTGGATTCCCGCAGATG
>SNQJ01S0085838.1:39933-61769 GCA_010110895.2 Picea sitchensis | reverse complement strand
CGGTTAAATTCCTCAAAGATTTAATATTCTATGTGCTACATTCAAGATTCATTGCATATGTCCCTTCAACTTCTGTGAATGAAATTCTCATTCAGTCTGATATAGACGGAAAAAGGAGCAAGTAGATTGCCAAAATCCTTGAATTTGATCTTGAAATAAATCCCAACAAATTGCTTAAAGGCCAAGGTTTAGCTACGTTGCTCATTGGATCTAATTTAAAATCTTTGAGGGTTAATTTCATCAACACTTGCTTATAAAATCAACAATCTAAATTGTCTGATAAAGGTTCTCAAGTCATCCCTCCATTGACAGAATGCACCTGGTACAAGTATATTATATTTTTTCTACAGAAATTGCAGCCTCATGATGGTATGGACAAGAAAAAGGTGAGAGCTTTAAAGATGAAATAAATTAAATATTGTCTTATTGATCAAGTCTTGTATTGGAAAGATCCTTTATGAGTGCTTTTGAGATGCCTAGACCCATAATAAGCCCAAAATATTATGTCTGATTTTCATGACAGTTTATGTGGGGGGAATCACTTTTGGAGAACCACAACATATATGATTCTTAGGGTTGGGTACTTCTATCCTAGTATATTCATCGATGTTTGTGCAAAGATGAGAGATTGTGTCAAGTGTCAAAAATTCTCTGGATAACAGAAACTCAAGTCTTTGCCATTGGATCCTGTGGTAGCTTCAGGACCCTTTCGGCAGTGGGGCTTAGATTTTATTGGGGAAATTCATCCTGCTTCGAGTGGTCAGCATAGATGGATCTTAACTTCCATAGATTACTTTACTAAGTGGATAGAAGCCATTCCTACAAGGTGATCATTGGTTTTCTTGAGGATATTATGGCAAGATTTGGTTGTCCGAACATAATTGTCACTGATAATGTTGTATCTTTCAAGGATGAAACATTGATCCAGTTTTATGAACAATTTGGAATCACATTGATTCACTCTACTCCTCACTACCCCAAAGGGAATGGACTGGCAGAGTCCTCTAACAAGAGCCTTATAAATATCATCAAAAGACTGTTAGAGGACAACAATAAAGCATGGGATTCAAAGCTTAAATTTGCTTTGTGGGCTGATAGAGTGACAACAAAGAGATCCCTTGGTGTCTCTCCTTTCCAGCTGGTGCATGGAGTTGAGACCATATTTCCTTCTCATCTTGCCTTGCCTATGGAAAAACTCTTCCAAGACTACCAAGGAGAACCTGATGATAGGATTAGAAGAATACATCAGCTGGTAAAAATCAGCAGAATAGGGAGAAACTACTAGATAAAGAACATGACCATCAATAAAAGATCAAGTAGGCCTTTGAAAGAAAGGTAAGTAAAGGGGATTTCCAACTGGGATATCTAGTACTCAAGTGGGATGCACCCAAGTAGGACAAAGGAAAGAACGGTAAATTTGAATCCTTGTGGATTGGTCCCTTCAAAATGTTTGAGGTATTTTCAAATAACACTTACAAGTTGTAGAATTTGGAGGATGCTGAAGTTTTTGGTCGCCTTGTCAATGGGATTTTTCTGAAAAAGTACTTTTCTTGAGCCATGAGTGGCTTTCCACGCCATTGTAAAATATCATTTTTATTTTATTTTTCTTTTAATAAGTGACCCCATAGCCCTAGGATAAGGCACTGAAACTACTTGTTCTTGGAAGCCCGCAGGGAGCATGCCATCCCCTGTGGAGCCAATGTTATCACACTAAGTTGCCTTGGGTCTTTAGCCCTTAGTTTTAAATTTTTCTAAACCTTTAAATTTTAAATTTTGATTTGTTTTCTTAAAGTGTGATTTTCTTATGTTACCTTGAATAAATGAAGGCTTAAGTGATGACTCATTTTCACCCTCAGATAGATTTTTGGCCTAGGGTCATTTTCTTGGCTTATGTTTTGACCCACTTTATGACTTGACACTAAGATTGACTCGACCCATGACCAAATTAAATTGAAAACTCACTCTCCTCACTCATACCTTCATATCCTTGCCATGTTGTCCCTTTGTCCTCTTATAATGGTCAAATCAACTTTTTGAAATAGGAGTGTTGCCAACTCAATAGGACTTTCCGTAGCGCACTCCTTGTCCTTCATCTTTTGCCATGATTCATTATCATAATGCTAATGGCATGTATTCCTTGTTTCCAACACCTTGGTTAGTTAAAATATTCCTTCGAGGATTTTATATTTATGATCTTGCTAACAGTTTTCAAGTTTTGAATGTTCAAAACTCGGCACTACAAAAACTACCAGTTCGGACCAGTTGGCAGTGGTGCTATAGGATCGGATGTTGAGGTGGATTTGGAGGCCGAGATGCTCGTGATACTCTCCTAAACATTTGCAGAACTCCAATTTATCATCAATTTTCTAGGTAACCATGGTTTCCCTCCTCTGCATATCAATCTCGGGTAGTAATTATCGCTTGGAGTTTTGGTAGCGATCGTTCCTGTAGAATTGGAGGAGGTCCCTTCCCTCTTAATTTTCTATCAGTATTTATTTCAAATAAACCTATAGTCACCATTACCTAGTTTTCATTCATGAAAAATTCATTCACCTTGATCCCGAGTTTTGAGTTCCCAAACAAACTTTACCTTTTTTATGCGCGTTGTGCTACCTAAAATTGCTGCTGAAACGATGTTGCCTTTTCCCCTGTTTCCTCTACCATTTGAATTTGAGTGTTCTCAACCAGTTTTCAAAGACTATTGCAGTGGTCTTTTTCTTCAGATTATTATTTCTCAGCTTTAATATTTGTTAACAGTCAAGGGGAGGGAAATTTGTAGCCATTTTTTTCCAAAGCCAACAACCAGTTTGAGTTAGGGGAGAGTCTTGGGTAAAGACAACCATTGTTCACTATAAATATCCTATTGAAGTTTGACTCTAGTTGTTTTCGTAGCCTTCATTGCACCATAGTTTTTGACCTCTCATCCTGGTCTATGGATACACCTCAGAAGAAGAAATCTCACAAGGGAGGTACTATGGTCAGAACTGAACCTGCAGACATGCATTTATTTGAGGAAGAGCCCATGGTTAGAGAAGTTTTTCAAAGGGTGGAATGCCTTGATTTCTGCCAAAATGTGTAGAGGGGTCATCATGAGGTGGAAATGCATTTTCCTCACATTTTGATGGCCTAGAGACTAAGGTAGGGGACCTAGAGTTTGAGGTTTCTGAGGCCTCCATTTCAGTAGCCACGGGGATTCCTATCTAATGAGAGAAATGGTTTAAATCCATGGCTTTGAATGAAGCCTTCTCCAAGGACTTCCTTAAGCTAGAGTATTAGACTGACAACCTGTCCAAAGGGGTACCAAGAAGTCATTTAATTGAAGAGTTTGATAAAATGTTGAAGATCATCCAAAGATATTTCACATGTGAGGGGAGGCTTAATACACTATACGAGTACCATATAAGGCTTCTGCTTCATTTTACTGGTAAAGATGAAATGAACATTCCTTTCTATTTTTTGAGAAGAATAGGTAAAATGTCAGATAGATTTCAATCCAAATCTAAGGCTATGGATAGTAGTATTTTTCATTATGGGTTGATTAGAATGTTGGTTTCAGAAGAACTAAGAAAGAGGAACATTACATTGGAACAATTCATTGTTTATTCTCACATGAAGTTGGAAATAGCATCCACCCCTCAATCAAAGATACAAAGTCCTCTTCCATCCACTAGCACTGCTCCAACAGGAACCAGAAATAAAAGAAAGAGTAAGGCCCTTAATCAAGACCAAGTGGTCATTAAGGAAGTTGAAGAGTCAGAGAAGGAGGCATACCATTCTCCATAGAGATACCTTTCACCCCCTCCTGCACCAAAATTAGAAGAGGTGCCTTCCTCTACTAAATCCACAGGAAATAAAGGAAGGAAAATATACTTCTCTTCATCTCTTTCAACAACTAGAACAAAGGTCATAAATCCTTTCACAAGATCATCAACTCTCAAAGAGGCTGTTGAAATATAAGTCCTACCAAAGGCTTCCATTCTAAAGAAGAAGAGAGATAAGGGAAAAGGAATTGAGAAGCCTATTAAGATGGTAGAGGTAGTCTCTATGCAGAAGGAAGATGAATCCATGAGGAAGCTTGTTGAGACTGTCCACATCACCACTCTACCTAACAAAAATATCTTCAAAAAATTAATTAAACAGCTCAGGGAAGCTAGGAAGGAGGTGGCTCATTTGAAATCAGAAGGCCTGTCTGGAAGGTTTAAGATGAAATAACTCATGGATGGTTACAACCACACTCTTGATTTAGCAATATTTGCAGCAATAAGAGCCCAGACTCTCCATAGGAAACTCAAGAACCTTTATAGGAAAAACAAAGACTTCCAGTCTCAGAACAAAAAACTCAAAGAAAAGATGCAACAATTCAAGGATGAGATGGCTCAAAGAAATTTGAATGTGTTGGTTGAAGCTGCTATTGAAAAAAAGAAACTAGTATCAAAGAAAAGCATAGCTCTAGTGAAGAAGCCTATTACTACAAAGGGAAATGATGGTTATTTGCCAAAAGGAGGTCCTCCTTCCACAAGAAGGAGTGTCAGCTTGATGAAGTGATTGATGAAAGACTTTACAGACTCCTATCAAATCTATCTCAATATTTGTGTGGTTTGAAAAGAGTTAATCTCTTCATACAGAAGTAGCACAGACATTCTGTAGTGCTCTAGTGCTACGAAATTTTCTAATTCGCATATACTATCAATTTGCTACAATTTTTTCTAATTCGCATTTAGTAATGTAGTGATGACGTTGTGAATTCCATAGGGCACTACCAAAATTGTTAAGCAGTGTGATGACAGTGTTGTGAATTCCACAAGGTGATACCTATTTGTTTTGGTGTCGGGCGCTACACATTCAGCAGGACCAGTTTAACACTGGTGCTACCGAAATTCACAGAGAGAATGAATTACACAGGCTCTGGCGCTACCAAAATTTTAACAGAGGCTGAATTAGGCACAAAGACATGCATGCTCGGCACAACCCATTCTTCAGGCATATTTTTGGAGGTTTCACTATGAATTTGCAGAGAGTTTATCGAGGTGTTACAAAAGCTCGCTACCAAATGACACTACCAACATGTACCTGAAATTAAGGGGTTCAAGTTATCATCCTTGTGAGTGGTTGATGATGTGGAGAATGGATGAGATCATAGTTGGAAGAATGATGACAGTATTAAAACCTCTGTAAGACACTTGGCATGCAAGAGGATGCGCATCAATGAAGATCAAGTCAGTTTAAAGTTGGTTGGATCAGTGGCCAACATTTTCCCTTTTTATAGCATAGTTGTTCGCCTAGCTGTTAGATGAAATAACTATTTGGAGAATTTTATGGGAGGAAGGCCAATTCACACCTCCAGTTGTTTCCT
Source organism: Picea sitchensis (assembly GCA_010110895.2). Lineage (NCBI taxonomy): Eukaryota > Viridiplantae > Streptophyta > Pinopsida > Pinales > Pinaceae > Picea > Picea sitchensis. The sequence goes on along the minus strand of SNQJ01S0085838.1, from coordinate 56,416 downwards.
TCTCTTTTTGTTATAAATAGACTTTCCAAATGATTTAGTAGGTTCGAATGGTTGATCTAGGCTCCCTTATTGTAATATTTTGATGAAGCTATTGTTTAACTGGTTATGTACTTGATTTGAGACTTCTTGATTAATATAAGTCATCTTTCTTATTCCATCTTATTTGCCTATGATACTTAAGTATTCATGATTGAATGATTCACATGGATTGTTGTAGTTGTATTATGATGAATGTTTGATTATAGTTCTGCTATGATGTTCTTCAGTTTCCTTAAACTTTGAATTCAAGAAGATCTTGTGTTTGAGGTTTTCCTCCTTAGGCTGCTTGAAGACCTGATGTCCATAGAAGACCTCTACATTTTTCTCACCAAAGTATTCTCTCTATTCACATTTACTCCCAATCACTGACTGAAGTTGATCAATACCCCAATTTCTTGTGCATGCTAGCCAATATTTCCAATTTAGAACATTATTATCTTGAGTATTATCCATTTGACCTCTTTAAAATCATTTACATTTACATATAACCTGATGGGTACTGGTGTTACCTTCTATGCAATTTGAGGGTGATTCCTAGTGATAAAAATCATCATTCTCATCATTCTAGCGATAAAGCTTCTTTTAATAAACCATTATTAAATATTGATATAAAATTTTCTTTATCTATGTTTAATGGAGATTCTAATCCTAAAAAGATAGATAATTGGATCCGACAGGTTGAAGTATATTTTCGTGTTCAACAAATTGATGAAGAGGAAGTTAAAGTGAAATTGGATTCTCTTCGGTTGGAAGGCGACGCTCTCGTATGGTGGGAAATAAAAGTTCAGGACATAAGTAAGTGTGGTAATCTTCTTTCCTCAGGGTCAAAATTTAAATCAGCAACGAGGAAGCAATTTTATCCATTGGGTTATTTACATAAAGAAATGATGGAATGGAAAACTTTAAGACAAAGTAAAGGTCAAACCATACAAAGTTTCATGAAAGAATTTAGGAAGAAACCTCTTGGATTAAACATTCCTTTGGATTATTATGGAACTTTAATGAAGTATATTGGTGCACTTCATAGTTATATTCGTCATAMTTTTCTATTGTTTAACCCCATGAGTCTTGACGAAGKTTTTGTGCAAGCCACTCACCTTGAGAACATGGGAAAGCATGTTCAACAAGATCCCACAAAGAAACCTTCCAATCTCCCACATAACAAGTTTAAGAAGTTTAAAAGAAAGGAGAAGAATATCACCACTGTAAAGAGAGAAGAAGGAAAACCATCTTGTAGTCATTGCAAGAAAAGTGGTCATGATGATGAACACTATTGGAAACTACATCTAGAGAAGAGACCAAAGCAGTTCGGTGGAAAGGGGAAGACAAATACCATTGCTATAGTGCAAAAATATCTTGGTTTTGATTCAGGAGATGAAGGAAAGATCACATCGGTTGGAGTACAAGGTAAATATTCCCTTCATGCTTGTTCAAATTCCAATAATGAGTCTCATGATGATGAAAGAAAGAGGAATGAATTATTTCATATAATATTTGTATCTAAACACACTAATATAGATACATTGTTTGATCTAGGTTCCAAAGTGAATTTGATATCTAAAGCACTTTTCAAAAACATGGGTCTTGAAACTAAACCACATCCAAAGCCCTATCCTCTTGGTTGGGTATGTGATAAAGAAAAACTTAATGTCACCAAGCAATGTAGGGTCAAATTTTCTATTGCTTCAAAGTTGATTGATGAAGTGGATTTGGATTTTGTATCACTTGATATATGTGGAATAGTGTTGGGGAATCCCTATCTTTATGATAGAAAAGCGGTCTTCTTTCGTCATGAGAACAAATATCATCTTACTAATGGGGGAGTGGAATGTATTTTTAGATCCCACAACATGAGGGTAAACACAACACTTGTTAGTGCATGACAAATAATATACTCATAAACACTAATAAGAGATATGTACTCATGGTCGTAAGGGAGAAATATGTCCAAACATCTGATGCTTTCCAAGGATGTGATTCTTCTCATAAGAAATAAATAATTGATATTGTTTCTAAGTATGATAATATTTTCTAGGAACTAGATGGATTACCTCCTAAGAGGGAAATCCAACATGAAATACATATTCAACATGATTCTCCTCTACCTAATGTGGGCATGTACAAGATGTCAGTTGCGGAGATGACAAAGATTAAGAAGCATGTACAAGTATTATTGGATCAGGGGGCCATCAGGCCCAAATCATGTCATTTTGGTTCTCTGATCGTGATGGTGCCAAAGAAAGATGACACATGGAGAAAGTGTGTTGATTATAGGGCCTTAAATAAAATCATGGTGAAAAATCAATACCCTCTTCCTCGTATGGATCATTTACTTAATCAGTTAAATAATGTTGTTTATTTCACTAAGTTGGATTTACGAAGTGGATACCATCAGATAAGGGTTGCAAAACAAGATGCATGGAAGATTGCCTTTAAAATCAAATAGTGATTGTTTGAGTGGTTAGTTATGCCATTTGAGATTTGTAATGCTCCGACAATTTTCATGCGTTTGATGAATGATGTATTCATGTCATTTGTAGATGATTTTGTGATTGTGTATTTAGATGAAATTATTATATTTAGCGGGACTTGGGATGAACATGTAAGGAATGAAAAACAAGTATTGGATACTTTGCAAAGGGAAAATTTGTATGTAAAATTTTCCAAATGTGATTTTGGTAAGACCCCACTTGTGTACTTATGTCATATTGTAGGACAAGGATAATTGAAAATTGATCCTTCCAAGATTGATGTAATTGTAAAATGGCCTGAACCCAAAAGTGTAACCAAAATACAGAGCTTATTAGGTGTAGTCAAATATTGGAGGAGATTCATTTCAAACTTCTCCTTTATAGAATATCCTTTGCAGGCCTTGACCAGTGTGAAGAACAATTTTCAGTGGGGATAAAAGCAACAAAAAGCTTTCGACACTTTGAAAGAAAAGATTAGTACCACACCAATATTAACATTGTTGAATCTTCAACAACCCTTTGAGATCGAGACATATGCCAACGGATACTCCATGGGTGCATTATTGATGCAATATCATAAGCCTATCTTTTACCACCATGAAACTTTTAACCAAGTTGTTGTTAACTATCCTACATATGATAAAGAGTTGTATGCATTAGTTCAAAGAATAAAGAAATGGAAGAACTACTTGTTAGGGAAGGAAACAATCATACATAGAGATCAACAACCCTTACAGTATCTCCAATCACTGACCAAACTGCAACAATATTGACATTATAGATGGATGGATTTCCTACAACATTTTCATTTGGTAATAAAGTAAAAATAACAAGGTAGCTAATATGCATGCTAGACCTCCTATTGTTGCTTCTATTATTTTGAATAATGCTTCTTTATCTCATGATAGCTATGTGGAACAATATGCCACTGATTAAGATTTTAAATAAGTATATGAGAAGCTAAACCATGGTGCACAGGTAGAGAACTATTGTCTGCAAGGAAAAATACTCTACCATATTGGAAAGCTATGTATTCCTACAAGTGAGCGAGTCCATGTAATACGAGAAGCTCACACTTCTCTTGTGTTTGGGAATTTTGGGGTAGGAAAAACTATGGCTCATCTGGAGAGGTTTTTTTACTAGCCTCAGATAAAATAAATTGTAACTAAATATGTAAAGGGGTGTGTGATGTGATCTACTTGTAAGCCCATTAATAGAAAATTGGGGCTATACTCACCACCGCCTGTTCCATCCCATTCATGGGAAAGTATCTCCATGGATTTTGTAGGGGGTTTACCAATGTCGAAAATGGGTCATGAATATTTGTATGTTGTAGTGGATAGGTTCAACAAAATGTATACCTTAATTCCATGTAAAAAGTAGATCATTGATAAGAAGACTGATGATATCTTCTTTCAGAATGTTTGGGTTCACTTTGGGTTACCCACATCCATTATCTCATATCGAGATACTCGATTCCTTAGGTATTTTTGGAAAACTTTGTGGAGAATGATGGACAACAATTTGAAGAGGAGCACTCCTTTCCATCCACAAACCGATGGAAAGACATAGTTTGTTAACCAGACAATGGTACTTTTTCTTCGTGGCTACTGCAACAAGCATCCCAAGTTATGGGATGAATAGATACCCTTTGTACAACATGCTTATAATCAAGCCTTACATTCTTCCACTGAGTGTTCACCTTTTGAGACATGTTTTGGGTATTTACCTAAGGTTCCTTTGGAATTGATGTATGGGAGAGATGCTAATTCAAATGAATAAATAAATGAAGACAAATCCCACAAGTTCATCCATAGGATCTAATAGGTACACAAAGTGATCAAAGAACAGTTGGAGAAAATTCAAGCACAATATAAAGATCGACATGAAAAAAATAGTGTTGATCATCAGTTCCAGGTTGGATACTAGGTATGGCATCACATCAGCAAGGAAACATTGAAGGGTGAAGGAAAGAAACTCAAGCCCATCCATTATGGACCCTTCACTATTTTGGAGAAAAGTGGTACCAATGCTTTTCGTCTAGATCTTCCATCTTATATGAAGATATACTCAGTTGTAAATGTAGAGAACTTGAAACTTTTTTAGCCTCCCATGATCATGGATCAAGGTGAGGAAGTTCCAATACCTTCAGTTGATGAGTTTGCTCCCGAGTAGTTGGATAAGTTAAAGGAAGATATCATCCTGGTTAGAAGGATGAGGACTTCATGTAGGGTTGATGTTGATCATCTTTGAGTAGGCTTAAAGGGCACACATCCAAGAAAGGAAAAGTGGATTGAGAAGGACAAGGTGAGGGGATTATTCCCTCACTTATCTGTTAATTGATGAAATATTTTGGTGGTCCAAAAATATCTCAGTGGGAAGGTGTGATCCAAAAAGGATCCAGAGAAGAATAAGGACAACCTAGAATTCACAGAAACAACTTAGGAAGATCAGAATGGCCTCAGTATATAGAGAAAAGGGAAAAAAAAACCCCTCAAAACTCAGTGAAATTGGAATCATCGCAAAGAACGTGTCGCAAGCCTTCTAACAACGTAAACAACTCGTCAAATGGAGTTACGGATAAAAATATATTCGTGGTCAAACTTTTGGTCAACCTAGCCTAGTTAGAAGGGATGAGTCAACATCGATACTACTGACGTTAGCACCATTACTGATGACATCAACATCTGTACATTTTATGTGGCACATGCAGGGGGTGACACGGTTCAGGCTGACGTCAACATGGTGATGTGGAAGCACCAGAGGCTGCCACGTGTCACTCATTTTCAACATTTTTGGGTCAATTCGTGGACCAATGAGGAAGTGCCACATGGAAGTTTGTACATCCACATGGAAGACCATACAAGATGTGGCATGTGACGTGGCAGGATGATGTCGCAGGTGACTGTGCAATTGGTTGGCGTGGGCCAATGGTTGGCTGCCACATGGCAGTGGGAAAATTCCCAATGAGGGCCCGAAACTGATTTTTCAAAAATAAAAAAGGGGCCCTCCAAATCTTGTGGAGTCCCGCCAAATTTGGTGGCCAAACTACAAATCTAAAAAATCTAAACTACGCTCTGAACTTGGTGACAGTTCCAATCTATATATACATATTTTTATAACAATAAACCCAAAAGGGGAGGCCCATGGGCTCGACCCTAGGACCCCCCCCTATCCAATGCCTTACAATAACATCTGCCAATCGTTGGTTAGTACGCCCAACTTTTCACCTAAGTGATGAGTCTTCCCACGGATGGAGGAAGGGTGCTCGATGGTCCGAACATGCACTATTTTTGAGACGCATTACAAAGAATTAATTGTAGGGTGCAGGCATGTAAAATGAGACAATACTTCTCAAGGGCCTGGGAGTGCTAGAGTTGGATTGAGGCGTGGAGACAATCATTTTTGGGTAATTCGATGCCACAAATTCAATGGTGTTGTCTGTTTTCTGATATGAGAAAATCTTCTACATCTTAATTCCAGAATGAGGCATACTTATGTATTTTTCCAAATTCTTTTGATGAATTAATAAAAAGGCCTACCCATTTGAGAGAAGGACCCAGAGACCTAGTCCACCAGGAACAAACTCCGTTATCAAGTTTTTGTGTTCAAATTTGATGCTTATGCCTCTTCATTATTGATATTTTCCTTCTTTATGGTGTACTTTAATTTATTCTCATTTAAAACAATTCTTTATAAGTCACTTCAATGAAAAGATCTCGGATAATTCCTATTCCTCCTTTCACACCTCTCTGACTATCACCTTCTGATAGGTTTGTTGGTGGAGCATCAGGAATTTACATCCTATATCTCACCGGAGTACCCTCCAATATATCAATAACTTATGATTACTCAGAGTCCCATCAAAGTCCCATTACAACTTCACAACTCGGACACTCTGATGTCCTCATCCTCTTACCAACAATCAAGATCTCCTTTCTCCACCAAATCAACAATGGTCGATCCTTTTGATTCAAATAAGGGTTTTCATCATAGTTAAAGTTCATCTCTAAGGATTAATAGACTAGAGGTTTTTTAGGATTATTCACGAGGCATTGTACCTATCTTCCTTAGACATTATGCACCTCTATAGCCGGCTAAGGGCATATTTACTCCAAAATCCCATTGAAGGTTTTTCATCCCACAAACTTTCCATTTAAATTCATGAGGTCACTAGGTTAAAGGGGATCCTAAAATAAAAGAGGAACTTCACCAACATTTAGGGGTAATTTTCTACCATTCTTCCAATGAGTATTTGTATATTGCAAGATTTACAATCAAGGGGCTATAAATTTACTAGGATATGACCTGTATTAACACTTCTAATTCAGCTATTCATGTTTACCATAATAAATAGTTAAAACAATTATATTTAATCCATTTTACTAAAGAATTCAACATTCTTTCAATTAACCACATTTATCACATAGAAAAAAACAAATTTATCCTCACCATCAAGCAAACAGTAAACATAACAATCCAAAAACACTTATCTGATCAATGAAGAATTTTAACTAGCCAACTGATTGAGGGGAAATGCCTTTCCACCCAACTGTCGACTATGCCTCACAGTGTGTTTCTACAACATGCCACCCCCATGCCAGTCCATGATTCCACTAGGGGACTAACTTAGATGACTGGCAACCTCATAAATTGTTTAGGAAGGTTATTCTCCTTCACTCCATTGGAAACAACAAAAGTTTCCTTCTTCCCATTGAGCTCAAGACCTCCATGATTTTATCATATCGCTTCTCAACTAGATTTACTTTGCACAAGGGAACCCCTTCTCTAATACATAGTCCCTTGAAAACCTACCCTTCTAGTGTCAGTTTCTTTCCAGTAAGTACCAAGTCATATCCTTTTATTTCTCCAATATGGTTATGGGTCTTCTCTTCTCTAAGGTAACCTATTTTCCTTAGAGAAAACTTCCCAACTTATTTGTTTCACATAGTTTTATCCATGAGTCCCTACACTTACTGCACCATCTGCTTGTGAGTCCGCGACACACTTTGTCAACAATGAACCTTTGTGAGAATCCATATTCTTAGTGCCTTTGCACTGGTTATCTTTTGCCTCTTGGACTATGTTGGCCCTTAACCAAGTTTTGAGAGATATTTGGTCAAGTTTGACCTATTTTGGGACTTCGATAGCCTGTCGAAGGAGGAGCGCAAGACAAAGCAGAGATCGTGGGATCTTAGCCCCTTTTTGGGTCCTTTCTAGGATTTGGGATTATGTAACAGGTATGGGATGTCGGCCCAAGGGTTTACCCATGTTTAGGCCTATTTTGTAAAGTATATATAGAAGACTAGGCGATGTAATGAGAGAAGTGATAGGAATTTCTAATTGCTAAAGTTGGATCTATGTGATGAAGGTTGTAAGTTCTCTGTGCATATTGTGTGAGACTTGCATAGCTAAGTGCAGTTCATTGTAAGAATTTGTGTACTTAGATCTACTCGAGAAAGGAGGATCTAGCAAGATACACAGATCTCTTGTCCTATGCGGAGTAGGATTTTGTGGCTCTGTGCATGTAACTGATTGAATGAAGACAATAAAGAAGAAGAGTTGGGGGACGTAGCCCTAGGGTGGGGGTGAACCACGTAAATGTTGTGTTGTCCTGCTTTGTGCGATGTCTTGATATGTTTATGTCTTTACATGCTAAAGTGATTTGATATAGATAGATAGATCTGCTTATGATTTTTTCTAATGATGTATATGGATTTATATCTGACCTATGTGAATGTGCTTAGTGCTTGAATCTACTAGATTTAATCTACCTCTTTATGATAAGCTCTTAGATACATCATATATGAGTGAATGATGCGATGCTCTGTTTTATCTGTGCAGTATAATAGTGGTTAAATATTGATGAACAGTTGGTGCTAAGTTCTCTGTTAAGTATTACAATCACATATCTGTGTCCCAGCTAAGGTTCCAGACACCTGAGTCCTGCAACCACCCCTGCCTCTACCTCAAGTGAGACTTCATCTGCATCGCAGGTGTTTTCAAAAGGGATGGTAGTTGGGGTTTTGTTGGTATGTCGTTGTAGCATTGAACCCTGGGTCTGCCCCTATGCCAACAAATGGTTCTGTTGCCGAGACGTGAAACTATGATTGTTGGGAACTAAGAAAGAAGAAGCTTTGTGAAAAGACCTAAACTGAAACTGTGGAAGCTCTGTGCATAGAACTATTTCTCTAGTGCGCAGTATTCTACTTGATTTATAAAGCTATGTGCTAAAGAAAAGAGGTCAGTAATGAATAAAAGAGGTCAGGTCTGAAGAAAAGAGGTCAAATCTAAATAAACGAGGTAAGATATGAACACTTTGTGCTTCGAGAAAGGTAAAAGTAAGAATTTTTTCTTAAAAAGGTAAGATATGCAAGATCTATGCTTTGATAAAGGTAAGAATAGTGAAAATTTCTAGATCCGAAGGCTTAGTTCTTTGTAGAAGTAAGATAAGTAGAAATTTTTGTTTCAAAAGTATGGATCTAGGTAGGGTTGATAGATTTTGTCCTAGCTTGAAAACTAGGGAACTAATAGATGAAAGAAGGTTTGATATGCATAGATCTGAAAAGAATAGTGAAAGATATATTATACCTATGCATAGAAAGAATGTTTGGACTAACAAGTGTATGCAGGATCCTATAAAGAAATGTTTGCACGTTAGCTACTATGATCCTAGCATACAGTACAGAAAGAGTCGGGGATCATTTAAAAGAAAGAGAGGATTATCCCTTAGTTACAGTTGTAGAAAACTAGGACATCTTACCAAGGAATGCCCTAGGAGAAGACCTAGTTGTCTCTGTTGCAAAGCTATGGACCATGAAGTATTGGATTTCCCTAGAATGATTGCTAAGCTTGAAGGAATGAACATGAAACAAGAAAACCCTAAGGCAGATCCATAAATGGAAGAACCCCAGAAAGAATCATAGAAAGTATTGCTACAGATAAGATAAACCCTGAATGACCACCAACATGTCAACTTATCATAAATCTTCAAAGAAAAAGAATTCCTTGAAGCAAGAATAGGAGACTTCGACATTTACTATGTTCTAGATGAGGAAACAGAAGTGAATATCATGACAAAAAGGACTTGGGAACTTTTAGGGAAGCCTGCTATGATTCCTTCATTAGGAGGAATAGGACTATTCAAAGGAAAGTGATAAACCTATGTGGAAAGCTCACCCAGATATCCATGAATGCCAATGGAACTTCGAAAAATGAAGATTTTGATATTATTAAATTTATTGAGAACAACGCCCCATTTACAATGTTACTAGGAAAACCTTGGATTGAAAAAGATCAGGCCAAAAGGAAAGAAGAAGAAGAAATTTTAGAGCAGAAGAAGCAAGAGTTAAAAGATTTTATGACTAGAAGGATCACACACTTGATTAAAGAAAATAAGAACARATCGAAGCTATTTAACACCAGAGAATTGGATGTTGAAGTTACAAGAACACTAGAACACCCACAAAAGATTGAAGTACCTATTCCAGATAAAGAAGAAGTATCACCCTCGAATCTTAAAACATAATCTCAACAACGTGAAGTAACTATGCCACGAGAAGATAAGAATCAGAATGGAAAAAGGAATACCGAGGTGAAGCTCACTGGAAAGAAGGCTAGAAAGATAAGAAAGAAGAGAGCTAAGATCGACAAGTTACAGAAGGAACCTCGCAAATGGAAAATTTGGAAAATTGGAACTTTGTCGGGATAACAGAACAACGTCACATGGCACTTCACCATGGAAAAGAAATATAGTTGTTGGGACTAATATAACCATTCGGCCGACCCTCTGAACGGTTCAGAAGGCAATTATGGTTCTCCACCAGACTGTTGGACCGCGCCCTAACGAACATAACAGAGTTAATGGAGGGTTCTTTCCTGTTTCCACCCATTGCAAGAGATCCATTACCAAGTTATCTATTTATCCCATCATGCCATGCCCCGAGAACACTTTTGCTAACCGTGAATCTAAGCCCACAAACTTGCTGATTTTACACAGTTCTCATTGCGCTATTGCCCTCTGTCATATTTCCGTGTCTGAGTTACTCCCCGAACCCGAGATTTTCAATCCCAAGAACATATGTCGGCTAAGTTCAACGCTGTAAAGAAAGTTGTTGAATAATTTCTGATCGACCTCATGACTGAAAGAGTCATGTCGATGTCTATAGGAATACAAGCTTCATCGATGAGAATGGTGCAAGCTTCTCCGTCGACTACTCGTGGAGCAGGACCATCCCAACCAACAATAGAAAAGAGAACCAATCATAAAGATGACCTCGCGAATGAAAAACCGATTCCAACCATACTACCTGATTACATCCTGCCTCTAGCTGGCACGGTGAACCGTGATAGTGTACCACACGATTTCGAGTACACCATAATTACTGCATACCTCCCTAAGGGGATACACATAGTTTGAATAGACCAGGACAAGATCACAACACTAAATTTTAGTGACTTCAACCTTGGAGATCACAAGATCTATGGGATGCTATCCCCATACAAGTAGATGACTAGAACTAAAGGAAAGAATTCAAAGATCATCCCCTAGTCGTGAACAATGAACCTCACGCATTCGACCCTGTTGAATGTCATGAAAATCCCACACTTCGAAAGACACCAGGAAGTCAATGCCTGTGGAAATATGCTATTTTTGTGTTACCATGGCCGATACTTATGGCTTGACCACCACATTACAATTGACCCTACACTGATCCATATGATCACTGGCCTGAGTATGCAAGGACCTGACCTGCAGAACTTTTATCCACGAAAAGCCGCAGATCGCGCACTTGGATAAAATATAAAGGACACCTATGGCGATGTTGAGAAGGGAACAAGAGGATACAAGGTAGCTTCCATTTAGAGTGGCACAGTGTGCCTTTCATGTCAAATAATAGCTAGGAAGTTATTAAGAAATAACTGACCTACGCGGGTCACCGACTTTGTTGTTGACCTTGCAGGGAAGTGCGCAGAAGGTCTACAGATGAACTGGGTGAAGTACCTAGTTAACCAGTTGGAACTTTATTGCCGAGAAGCCTAGGACTAGGTTTACGAATTCCATTTCAGCTGGCCCTTGGTCCTCATTTCATTTGTTTCCTGGGAGATGTCGTAAGGAGCAACCTTCCCAGACATAGAGTTGTTCGAACCGCTTACCGTGAAGTTTGGTACCCTATGGTATTCAATAGATATGAAAAAATAGTGGCAGTTGAATGTTGTGTTTCATACATACTACCTTCAGCTGAAGCGAGCCATTGAAGACGATCCTTTTATGAATCCAAACACATTACAAAGGTTCCAACCACTGATGAAGTTCAACGCATATCGACACTTCACTTATATTACAACACAGGCAGATGAACATAAAGAGCATCTCCAAACATACTATAAGATTATAGAAGAAGACCTGCAGGAAATCACTAAGGAATGGTTCACTAACCTCCTTGTCCCCGCCAATCTCACAGAGATATATGATAATGATAGCCCAGAGGAAACCCATAAAGAACAAAATACACCCAGAACGAGCAGGCAGAAGAAGACTGAGGAAGTCCAAAACTTAAGAAGCACCTCAAGAAAGACTGCTTCCATGTCACCTGATCGAGGGGGTGGTGACAAAGTCAAAGATGAATAGAGGCCCAATGAAGTAACACCACCCAGAGATGAGGAGGATCCCTCGAAGAAGAGGAAGGTTTCTCCCATGAAACCTTCTTCCCAGAAGAAGTCAAAAGCTACCATGACCAAGATGTAGACCGTCCTCACCTCCGACGATTTTGATTTCATCATCACAGCCCTGAACAATGACTCGCTAGAAATAATAGAGAAACAAACAACCAATAAGGAAGAAATGTATGATAGGATTGAATTTGAACTCCGAGGGGTACAATAGGCCCTTCATTCAAATCACGCAGTCTCCATTGCATCGGGAGAACCAAAGTTGGGAGATGTGCCAGCCCAACTCCACCGACTAGCTGATACAGTCGAAGCTCACCTCTGACGAGCAAAGGAATAAACCAACCAAGCCACCCATGTTTTGAAAAAAGTACAAGGAGTAATTTTTGAACAACATCAAGCTGCAAAACAGGAAAATATTGATCTCCAAGTGAAGTTCGATGAAGAAAAAGCACGGATGCAACAAGGAAAAGAACAGTTGTTCATAGAGAAAATTGAAGTAAAAGAAGCGGTCAACAGAGCACTTCGATCTATGATAGTCGTCGAAATAAAGGAATAAGATCAAGTCATGTAGCAAGTGGAACAACTCATAGAATCTATCCATCAGTTAGAGAAATGCATAGAATACTTAGAGCTCCATGTAGTGCTCGATACCCCATAGGATGTAAGGGACCAAAGAGAAGCAACTTCTCGAAGCAAAGTTGAGAGAATAAAATCCATTACTATGGAATGTAAGAAACATATTGATCGCAGTGCCCATACCTACGAGCAACTCACAAAGAGTCCATAACTAAATTCATTGGAGTTCCAACTCTAAGAAGTGAAGTATCAAGCCAAAATAATACAGGCACAACTGGAGCCTCTGTCAGCTGTTGAAAGAATGAAGCGCTCCCAAGAGCAACGCACCGCCCAATAGTAGATCCACACTATCCAAAGTAGAGTTATGGAAGTAACTCAGAGTCTCCAACCTGTACAAGATAAGGCCTACCAATTTTTCATAGAGGTAGAAGGCCAAGGAGCATAACTAGAGCAGGTTGTTATTGCAGCTGAACAATTCCTGGAGGGGCCTGTGAATGAGGTAGTCATACAAGAGTTTGTTTAACAAGAGGCTATGGCACAACAACAAGTCGAAGCAGAACTACCCAGATCAGAGTGACTCAGGACAAGTCACAAGTGAGTGTTGGGGGCGTGTTGGCCCTTGACCAACTTTTGAGAGATCTTTGGTCAAGTTTGACCTATTTTGGGACTTCGACAGCCTGTTGAAGGAGGAGCGCAAGACGAAGCAAATATCACGGGATCTCAGCCCCTTTTTGGGTCCTTTTTGGGATTTGGGATTATGTAACGGGTATGGGATGTCGACCCATGGATTTACCCATGTTTAGGCCTATTTTGTAAAGTATATATAGAAGACAATGCGATGTAATGAGAGAATTGATAGGAATAAATAAGTGCTAAAGTTGGATCTGTTTGATGAAGGTTGTAAGTGCTATGTGCATACTGTGTGAGACTTGCAGAGCTAAGTGCAAGTCATTGTAAGAGTTTGTGGAAGGTTGTGTAGTTAGATCTACTCGAGGAAGGAGGATCTAGCGATCTACATAGATCTCATGTCCTATGCGGAGTAGGAGTTTGTGGCTCTGTGCATGTAACCGATTGAATGAAGACAATAAAGAAGAAGAGTTGGGGGACGTAGCCCCAGGGTGGGGGTGAAACATGTAAATGTTGTGTTGTCCTTCTTTGTGCGATGTCTTGATATGTTTATGTCTTTACTTGCTAAAGTGATTTGATATAGATAGATAGATTTGCTTATGCTTTGTGCTAATGATGTATATGGATGTAGATCTGACCTATGTGAATGTTCTTAGTGCTTGAATCTGCTAGATTTAATCTACCTCTTTATGATAAGTGCTTAGATACATCAAATCTAAGTGAATGATATGATGCTCTGTTTTATCTGTGCAGTATATTAGTGGTTAAATATTGATGAATTGTCAGTGCTAAGTTCTCTATTAAGTATTATAATCACAGATCTCTATCCCAGCTAAGGTTGCAGACAACTAAGTCTTGCAACCACCCCTGCCTCTACCTCTGGTGAGACTTCATCTGCTTCACAGGTGTTTCCGAAAGGGCTGGTAGTTAGGGTTTTTTTGGTGCATTGTTGTAGCGTTTAACCCTTTGTCTACCTCTGTGCCAATAGACTACTATCTCCTCTATGCATTTTCTCTTTGTTTCTTCTTTCCTTCTTATCTACTATGAACTATGCGATGTTTTTACACCTTCTCCCTCTTCTTCCACCTATCCTAGGGATCCCCGTTGTCTATTTTCAGAAGCAACCCTCTTGTCAGGCTCCTGAATTTGAAGGGGAAATATAGCACATCCTTCTATCTAAGGTCTCAATTGACCCTTCATTCCTCCAAGTAACAAATATACCATTAATTATATCTAATCAACCACCCAATTCTGATCTACATAATTGATCACATGGTTCCATGCAATTCAGGTATGTTGGTAGGTGGTGCATTCAATTCTTGCAGGTGTAGGCTGGAATGTTGAGCAAGATTCCTATTTTTTTCATTGAAACTTCTCATTTCCACCTCACCAATCCCACTTGTGGTATCATGACCAATACTCAAGGCTTCATTCCTAGTCAGTTGTTTGGTATTTTTATTAATTATAAACATAATAACATGCTTCATAATTACATTACAATAAGTCTTAGCATAATTACAGTCATGGGGGAAAACTCAGTGTTAAATTCCCCTCCCACTTAAAGAAACATCATCCTCGGTGTTTAATACACCATATATATACAATTTATATAGAAAATGAAGATGCGTATGGAATTCTCATGGAATTTCCTAGTTCCCAAGTAGCCTCATCTACTCCAAAGTGCTTCCATTGCACCTTGACTTTCAAAATGGATAGATTTCAGAGAAATGTTTCCCTCTTGTCCAGGATGTGTTGAGGTTAGGGATGGAATTATACCTCTGGTTACACCTGTATCACAATCCAATCAATAACATGATTAGAATCATGAACATATTTATTTAACAAATATACATGGAACACATTGTGAGATCTAACAATATCTGGTAGGGAAATTCTATGCGCTATTGGTCCCACTCTTTTCAGGACTTCAAATGGTCCACAATAGTGGGGTTCTAACTTAGCACAAGTCCCCATATTTAGGGATGTTTTATTAGTTTTTACCCTAAGGTACACATGATATCCCACCTTGAACTCTTTATTGTTGAGATTTATGTACCTTGGGAAGTGTTCCCCATGGGTTTGTGAGCTTATAAACACATGTGGGAAGTACTATGTACTTTGTGCCTTGTACTTTATGTCTAATTTCACTTTGACATAGGAGATTTAAGTCAAAAGTGAAATTTGGTCATTTTATCCTAAATGACTATTAATTCACTTTGTGGGTGAATTAGGAGACATAAAGTGAACTTAGGGAACTTAACCCAAAGTGGGGTTTTGAGTGAGATTATTATGGGATTATCTCAATCTTTGATTGGATATGATATAGGATGATCTCATCCATCCAATATTTAGGTTTCCTTATGGAGGTTCAAGAGGGGCACAAAGGGAAAAGAGGAACTCATTCATTCATTTTCTCACTTGGAGAGTTTGAGGAAGAGTATGAGGATGAGCTTGGAGGCTAGAGTTGAGGAAATATTGGGCTCCCCTATTCATGGAGGTAGCCAGGAGGCTTAGAACCTCAGTTATTTGTTGGAGTTGATCTTGCTTGGAGGAGGGCGCATTGATAGCAGGGAGGACTTGTAGTGGTCAGATTATTTTGAGGAGAGTTTTAGTGGAGAGCTACAACACAGATTCAGAGTTGTGTGTGATGGTTTCTCCATCAGAGCTTCCAGAAGCTAGGGTGATTCCGTCAATTTGTTTTGTAAACTTGTGAGGAGGGCACACCATCCTAGGGTTCACATCTACATGTTTGACTTGTGTTGCAGCTTGAATCAAGCTTCTATTGTATTAGGTTCATTCGTTTATTGTACTTGTTGCATTCCACCTTCTATTATCCACATATATACACTCATATTCCAAACTGGTTTTCCTCAGGGGGATTTTATCCATGGTCATGTTGAAAAAAAATACATGTGTTCATTGTCATGTATGCTAGTGTTTAGAATAACAATATTTTCAGCAGTAAATATCTCTAGGCCCGTTACATAATTTATGGTATGCATGTTATAACATCTTGGTGACAAAAACTACATGCTATAACACCTAAATGGCCTATGTAACTATAACAAAAAAATAAAGAAGTGTTGGACAACTGAGAG
>SNQJ01S0085838.1:27342-39395 GCA_010110895.2 Picea sitchensis | reverse complement strand
AACAATCCTCCCTAGCACCTCCCTTCCACCTTGAAATATAAATCTTTTCTACTGAAACTTATTACAATGATATGATGTTCAACAATGGCTTACCAAACTCATCACTGTTCTGCTGAATTTCGTTGCTCTGTCTGCCTCATCGCCTTTCTGCACACATTACTTGCGCTGCCTGTTCTTCTGCTTTTTATGCTCGGTGCACCATCTCCGTTCACTGCATAGTTCCTCTTCTATGCAATTCAGCTGCGGCACTCTAATCCTTCTTCACACATGAATCACCTTCACCAACAACAACCACAACAAACTCCAACAACAACAACAACCACTTCTCTTCTCTATACCGTGTATATCTCGCTTCTGTGCATCTTGTGCATGCAATATTTTCCATTCCTCTGCATGCTCGTACCACGCCAATCTCCTCCACATCTCAAGTGCCATGCGTGATCATCATCGTGACTCTTCAACTTCTCTAGTTGTTTTTCCACGCGTTCAGCATCACTGGGTGTTATGCTGAGTTTCCTCAGCCTCTCTGGCAGTTGAGACTCTTCGTCTTCTCTGTGACAGTTGAGCTCACCTTCTCTGTTTCAGTTATAGGCCTCAATGCCCATCCAACTGTCAATCGACTTCACAAACATCTTCATTCCTCTTGAAGATTCACAGCGGCTCTTCGCCTTCTCTGTCAATCATCCCATGTGTCTTCGAGTCCTCTGGCTGGAACCATCAGTGGTTTCTGGCAGTTATACTATGTCGTGCTACAATAGCCCTCCGATCTCCTTTAGGTTTATTTGTGTCGTTGGATTAAATTTATTAATCTTGCCTTTAAATCGGGTTTTGGCATTTGGGCATTCCTATGCCCAAGTGTCTTTGATACTTCAAGTCGCGATCTACGAAACCTCGATACAAATATTTTCTACACTAGCTCCTTCCCCAATGTGACTATGGTCATAACCAAGTGCCTATGAAAAAATCACTTTTCACGAATTCGCGTTTTGTGGATCTGGAGATGAGGCATCTTGACTTTCCAAGTCGCAATCTCCGAAACCCAGAAATGGAGCTTATCTAGAATGACTCCTTCCCTTCTCGTGACCATGGGATGTGACCACAGCCTTATGCATAAGGCGCTTTCGCGATTTCACATTTCGTGAGTCTGGAGATGAGACATCTCGACTCTCCAAGTCGCGATCCCCGATACCCCGAAATGGCGTGGGATAAACAGTCCTGATTAGAGCTTGATTCAACGACTGCGATTGAATTGCGATTTCGCATATCGTGAAATCAACATTCTTGTTGCATTGTTTACTTGCCTCTCCATGTTGCGATCCCTGAAACTCTGATATGGAGTTGGCTCAATGGTCCAGATCTGATCTTGATTCAACGACTGTGATTAGATCACGAATTCACATATCGTGAAATCAAGATTCCTGTTGCATTGTTTCTTTGACATCTCTAACATGCGATCCTCGAAACTCCGACATGGTGTAATTCTGCTGACGTCACATGTGTTAAATAACTGCCACGTGTCACCCTAATTCGTGACTTACATGTTCTTGGAATGTTGAATCAATCTGACACTTGTCATTACTTGGTTGTGCCATGTGTTCCTAGCTGACGTGGTTTGCTGACGTGAGTCGGATTGACGGTCCAGATCTTATCTTGATCTGACGGCTACGATTAAATCGTACTATCGCATATCGCGATTTCGGGATTCCTGATGTTAATAATCTTTGACATGTTTAACTCGCGATCCTCGAAACTCCGACATGGAATTTAAATCAACGGTCCAGATTCAACCTTAATCTGACGGCTGAGATTGAATCGTGATTTCGCATATCACGATATCGGGATTCCTGTTGCATTGTTTCTTTGACACCTCCAACTCTCGATCCGCGAAACTCCGAAAGGCAGTCGGATCAATGGTCCACATAACACCCTGAGATGGACGGTCCTCCTACTTTCGGGATTTTGTGAGCCCTCTACTCCTTGCACTTTAAAGATCGTGCAGGTTCTCCTCGATCCAACGGTGGTCGGACCCTGCGCTCATATCTAACGCCTGAGATCTATCCTCCTCTTCAATGCGCTCCTCTTGTCTACATTGAGATCCAACGTTCATCGTTCTGTCGGTAATTTTGGATGGGATCCAACGATCAGGAATACTTCACAAACTTTACGGGACTTCATCATGCCTGATCAATGTTGCATTTTCGTCAATCATTCGATCTTCCTGGACTTATCTTCTATTTGCCTGTTGATCATTGCTGCTATACTCAAGCCATCATTACTACTGTACTTTCTATCAATGAAAAGCTTACGCTACCTGTTAAACATTTGCCAACAAGAAGTTCCTGAACAATTTGTTGTTATACAACAACAAGAAACCCTTGTTTGATAGTTGAAACTTAGAGCCAACTTGAGGTCAAATACAGACTTAGTTGGAAGATTGTTAGGACCTGGAAAATCTTCATTTATGATCTCTCTTGATGTATGCATAGATCTTTTTACTATCCCGGAATACTTTCAAATTTGTCTTATCTTGATCGTTGGTTGCTCCATCTCCTTCAATAATTTTGGTCTAAGCGTGATCGTGTCCATTGGGTTGTCCCAAATGATTCGAACTATGCATTTTATGCCATACAAATCCTCAAAGGGGCTAATATTCAATGATTCTTGATAACCGTTATTATAGGAAAACTCTACTAGGGATAAATATTCTTCGCACTGCAATATGCATCCTCAACATGTCTTCCAACACTATGTTCACCCTTTTAGTATGACCATCTATTTGAGGATGATATGCCATGCTAAATGCTAACTTCATACCCAATTATGCAAACAAACCCTTTGAAAAGTTCAAAGTGAACTTCACATCTCTGTCTAAAATTATTTTCCTGGGTAGGCCATGCAATATGAAAATTTCCTTCATAAAAATTTCAGCAACATCTATGTCTTTAAAAGTAGACTCAATGGGAATAAAGTGAGCTTCCTTGCTCAACTTATCCACTACTACCATGATTGCATCATGTTTCCTAATAATCTTCGGCAAACCAATAATAAAATCCACATAGATTGTTTCCCATTTCCATTCTGGAGATGGAAAGGGATGCAATAATCCTACATAATTTTTGTGTTCAATTTTAACCTGCCAACACTCTAGACACTTAACAATATATTCACAATGTCTTATTTCATCCTTGGAAAATAAGACAACTACCTTGTTGTTGTTATGATTTTATGATAGCCACGATGACCTACAAAAGGTATCCTATGGGATCCATCCATCATTAGATGTTTCATCGCTCCCGAGTTAGACACATACAATCTGTTATTATACAGTAGAAAATTATTATCTATAAGATGATACCCTTCATAATTTTTCTCTCTGGTTTCTCACTACAATTCCTCTCTTACCTAATTGAAAAGCTCATATTTTTTCAATAGGATTCTAATTATTTGTTTTATGTAATACTGTCGTATACTTTCTGCTGCAATTTGTATTATATGCACACTTCTCCTAAGTGCATTCACCACTATGTTTTATTTTCATTTTATGTGTTTTATTTAAAAATCAAACTCACTAATTAGTGCCATCCACCTAGCATGTCTAGTGTTCAATCGTGGTTGATCAAAAAAATAATTCAGACCATAATGGTTTATCATCAAGAAAAATATTCTTCGAAGAAAGTAATGTCTCCACATATTTAGTGCATACACAATCACTGCAATATCAAAATCATGGGTGACATACCATTGCTCATTCTCATTTAGCTATTGTTACTCCTAACATATCACTTTCCATTATTTCATAAGAAATCCATCGAGTCCTTCTTTGCAAGCATCATTGCAAACAAACAAATCCTTTTCAGGGTATGAAATATTCAAAACAGTGGCATTATTCAAAATAATCTTCAGCTGCTAAAAGTCGGCTTCACACTCTATCGATCATACAAATATCTTTCCCTTTCTATGTAATGAAGTAATGGGATGAACAATCTTGGAAAATCCCTTAATAAATCTCTTGTAATATCCATCTTATCCCATGAATGATATTACCTCCATTACATTCTGAGGGACAGGCTAATCCATGATTAACTTGATCTTCTCAGGATCTACTGCCACTCCTTCTGCTGAGATTGTGTGGCCTAAGTATTGGATTTCATTCTGAAACAAGTCACACTTGATAAAATTGGAATAGAACTGGTGATATCTTAGAACTTGTAACACCATTTTAAGATTTCCTTTGTGATCTTATTTAGGCTTGGAATACAATAGAATATCATCAAAAAGCACTAAGACAAACTTGTCCAGGTACTTTCTAAGAACAATATTCATCAAACACATGAAATTAGATGATAAGTTGGTAAGCATGAATGGCACTGCCATGAAATCATAGTGTCTATATCCCATTATAAATTTTTTATTGAGAATGTCTTCATCCTTGATACTACATTGGGGATATCCATATATCAAGTCAATATTAGAGAAAATTGTAGCTCCCCTCAGTTGATAAAAAACATCACCAATCATGGGTAATGGATACTTATTCTTGATGCTCCTCTTGTTTAACTATGTGTAGTCAATGCACAACCACAATGTACCATCATTTTTATTCACAAACAATGTGGGTGATCCCCTTGGGGATACACTCGACCTAACATACCATTTATTCAACATCTCCTTCAGTTTCAATTTCAATTCCACCAACTCTGGTGTGCTCATCCTGTAGGGTGATTTTGATGTTGGTACTGCTCTAGGTAGAATATCTATTGAAAAATAAAGATCTCTCCTTGGACAAATTCTAGGTACTAGCTCTGGAAATACATTCTTAAAATCCAACATCCCTGGATGATCTTCAACCTTAAACTCCTTTCCTTCTCCTGAGTTGAGAACTTGTATGGCATACAAGGGACACCCTTTTCGATTGAATTTCATAAGTTGTAGTGATGATATCTACCTAACTGAAATTGGATTCCAAATACTTACATAACCCTTGTTTTACCTTCAACATATTCACCAGTCCATGCCTAACAACACTTCATATGATCCTAGGGGTAATATATTCAAAGTTGCTTGATTATGCAGTCCACTCATTTCAAACGGAAAAACCTCTATTACCTCTGTCACTTTTATCTTAGTCCCTGTGGCTAATTGAACCAACCATGCATTTGTATGTTTTTTTCTATGTAAGGCACATGGTTCAAAAATTTGAGGTGATATATAACTAATATTGGATCCATATTCAATCAAAATAGAAATGGGTTTCTTGGAAAATATAGCTTCCAGCTCCACTACAAAATCTTGGTGGTATGCTTGTCGATTTTCCACAACTGCATATATTCTCAACATTTTTTGGCCATGTCATCCACCATAGTAGCCTCCTGAACATGATAGACTCTTTTTTTTTCATGCTATATGTGAGGAAATTTTCTTAACGTATGTTCGTCTCCACAACCATAACATTGTAGAGGTCCTTTCCCTGGTTCCTCTACTCTTTCTCTTGCCTAATTTACTGGCCTATTTCCACTCTGAGATGGAAAGTTCTGTTGGTGTACACTTCTTCTCGGTTGACCAAACTAAGAACCTTTCTTCAGATTCTTATATGGGAATGATTTGAATACATTCTTTTGAAATTCAATCTTATATCTTATTTTCCAATCCCTAGAAGGTTTCTTCTTATGCTTGGACTAATCATAAAAACACTTAGCCTTCATAATGGTATCCCCCAAGGTATTACACTTACCAAACTCAATTATGTCTTTGTATGACTGTGGTGACACACTATATCCTTTCCTTCTCATCCTTGAGGTAAGGTACATACCTCAATAGATCTAAGAATCTTTAGGGACAAGAATCCACAATAAGTTTCCCCAACTTATGTTCATGGAATTATTTAATATTTACATCAAAATACTTTTTCGATAAGTAGGAATTCCTGAAATACTTATCCAATTGCTTCTAGGTCATATTTCTTTCTTTAACTCCTTTGAATTTCTCTAGGTCCTCCCACCAGATGGAAGATCCTCCATTTAGATTGAATACGATTATCTTCTCCTTTGCATTTTTTGCGTAGTTGTGTGCCCGAAAATAATTTCTCATCTGCAACAACCAAGCCTCGACTTATTCTCCCTTATTGATTTCTCCATCAAAGGTAGGTGACTTAATGTTCTTGAATTCCTTTGTCAGAGAATTTTGTGAGTGTCTCTTTCTCTTCTTCCTAGGAACTCTTAATCCAGTCTCACTACTAGACAACTTGTTCGAAGTAGTCTTCCCACTAGACGAATCTATGGAAATATTTCCACTAGCTCTAATTTTATTTGCATCTTGATGTGTCTTTTTGAAAGAAATCCTTCCTACATTTATATGGGCTAATCCATGTGTTGTAGGAAAATCTGCCTGCGGACAAGTAGATCGACCTCTAAGGCTTGACCTTAACCCTAGACAGAAAAGTGCTTATCATGGACACTGAATTTCTTTCGAATCTACAAGTAGATCGTAATTCTAAGGCTTGACCTTTAACCCCATTTGGGTGCTTATCAGTGGACACCTAATTTCTTCTAATCTATCTAAGCTCTAATGCATGAGAAGGAAGAGAAACATAAGTACCTCTTAACCGGGAATGCTTGTCCCCGCATCGCCCGAAGCTATGGCCCAATCCTTGTTCTCGTTGAGGGTCTTGGACAAACAGATACTCTAATTCACTTCCCTACTCTATTGACATTAGCTGAAAACAGATCTATCATTGGATGATAAGTTCATGTAACATTGTGGGACACAAACTAGGAAAGAAACAGGCTGCTGTATTATATTAGTCGAGAATAAACGCATTAGTATCTTTATATAATCAGATGCTTAATGCAAATGTACCAATGTGTCCTTCTTTCACAACTCCCACTGAAGTATCCATTAACCCTAGATGGAAAGAACTCCAGACCGATGGTTCTCTCTAGCTTCACCTAAATTTCCAAGCATCATAAGTTTCATATGTATTCCTTCCTCCCACTTCTATGAGACTTCATAAGTTTGGGGTGTAATTTCAGATTTCCAATCTCGTCTTAAGTGAGAGATCATAGGTTTGATATCATTCTATATTGGTAACCTACTCCATGATCATAGGCCTTGGTATCATTCTCCCTTTCCTTTTCCATTCACTCATTAGAGTTTTATTATATAGCCTTGGAGAGGCTCCAATCTTGGATATCCTGGGAAAGGTGAGGGATTTTCCCTCCTTCACAGGGACTCTAGGATCATGGATGACTAGGGATTCGAATCCAACTGTCTTCCACGAATGAAAAGATGCTTCCCATTCATCTCAATAGCTTAACAATCTCCCAGAATAGGTAGCGCTCCCAAAAAAAGGGCCATCAGAAGGGCCCTCGGAAGCTGAGGGCTTTCAAATTTCAAAATTCTATAGCGCCCCTGGGGGGAGAAGGGAGCTGCTATAACGCCCCCCATTGGGGGCGCCCGAGATAGTGTAAGGAGTGCTCCCCCAAACCCGGCCAGTGCTTTCAGGTGGCAAAGGTTGTTTGACTTCAGGACTGGGCCCCTCCCTCGACTTCAGTAGATCAGTTCTCCTCCTTCAAATCAGTCATGTGAGATGTTATAAGTGCCTCCTTAGTGTCGTTGACATGGCAGTATGTCTGAACATCCTTTGCGACACTAGTGACCAACTTGTGACACTTGCGAAAGTTGTGGGGAAGATGCGACACTTAAAACACTTGAGAGGGACAATGTGACACTTATCCAGCTGAGCAATTTTGACGTGTAACACCATGCTTCTGGGCATCCAAAGTGGGTTTTGATCTTTCCGATTGCTACAATTTTTCATTACTAGTAGTTGGACCTTGTTGCAGATGCTTATGCATTTATGATGCTTCTGAATTTATGACAAAATATACAGTAGCACTTCATTCTACTATGCTTTCTCATCTTGATCTCTCATGAGCCTCTCATTGTCTTCTTTCATACTTCTGATAGTGGCTACCAAATATGGAGTTATTTCTCTAGTCCTTTGACCATTAGATTCCTCATCTCTGAGGTGTGAGTTGTTTTCCATGCTATGTTTCACCATCAGCCTCTACTTCCTTTTCATTGTGTTCTACATTATGAAACAATAATACATTATTAGTTTATTATATCAAAATTATAAACATGCTTTCCTAGAAAAATATTTTTTTTTCTTAAACAATCATGCGGTCTTGGAAATCCATTCAAGCCTAGATCTTGAACTATGCTCTGATACCACTTTGTAACACAACCAACCCCTTAAACCTCCTTAGGCTGGTGAGATGTAAAATTTTTATCTCTCTTTTAAACTAAGGAATTAGATTGAATCCCTCCACTTCCTGTTCATCACAATTAAATGAGAACTTCTCTTATCACAATATCCACTAAGGTCAATCTTACTCATTCAACACCCAAATTTTACTGAAATCATTGCAAGGGATAACTACAATAAATAGGGACTTGAAAATACCCAATTAGATGATTGAAGTTCACTTTGAACAACCAGATCAATGAGCGGAAGTGACTCAGACTCTCTTCTCCTTGAACGAACAAGTCATGTGACTCATTTTCCTATCCCGATGACACCTATCTGATGGATCATTATGATAGATCCAATGGTCCTAGGGAATGTAAATCAATGGTCTTAATAACACTGGTACCTCAATCTACTTGAGGGTTACCACATTTCACATCACCTACTCATCACACAAATAGGTGGGGTCCTTCACAGATCTACGACTGATATTTCCCAAGGCTTTCTCCCATGAATCGACGGTTCATAACTGCTCGGGGTTCTTTGCCATCATAAGGAAATCACTCCAACTGGTCACAAATCACTTTGATCAATGCACTCCAATAAGACTATTCTTATGGATCCAACGATCCTATATATGCCCCATATAACAATCAAGACTTGCTCAAGGTCCTATAGCAACACGATATTTAACCAACGCCTCTTGTCTTCCAAGTATTCTTCATCGGAGTTGATCCTTATAGATTCAATGACTAGAAATCCATTGGTATCCCCTCCTATATATATATGGTATTTGTTTCCTTAGAAAATATCTCCATTTAATTTTCCCATCAGAGGTCCTTCCTATTCCTCCTATCACACCTCTGTGACTGTCACCTTTTGATAGGTTTGTTGGTGAAGCATCGAGCATATACGACCTAGATCTCATTAGATTACCCTCTGATATATCAATGATGATCGATTACTTAGAGTCCTCCCATCAAAGTTCCATTACAACCTCAAAAATCAGACACTCTAATGGCATCATCCTCCGACCAACGGTCAAGATCTCCTTTCTCCACCAAATCAAAGGTCATCGATCCTTTTGATTCAAATAAGGGTTTTCATCATAGTTAAAGGTCAGCTCTAAGGATTAACATACTAGAGTATTTTCATGATTATTCACTAAGGATTATACCTATCTTCCTTAGACATTCCTCACCTCTACAACCAACTAAGGGCACCTTTA
This sequence comes from Picea sitchensis, assembly GCA_010110895.2. Classification (NCBI taxonomy): domain Eukaryota; kingdom Viridiplantae; phylum Streptophyta; class Pinopsida; order Pinales; family Pinaceae; genus Picea; species Picea sitchensis. The sequence goes on along the minus strand of SNQJ01S0085838.1, from coordinate 29,919 downwards.
CTCCAAAATCCCATTGAATGTTTTGCATCCTACAAACTTTCCATTCCAAGGCAGGAGGTCAGCAAGTTAAAGGGGATGCTAAAATCACACAGGAACTTCAGTAACATTTATGGGCACTCTTTTACCACTCTTCTAATGAATATTTGTATCTTGCAAAATTTCCATTCAAGGGGATAACAATTTAGAGGGAAATAACCTGTATTAACACTTATCATTCATGTATTCATATTTACATAATTAATAGTGAAAACAATTATATTTAATCCATTTTAATCGGGAATTATAAATTCTTTCAATTAACCACATTAATCACATAAACAACAAACAAATTTATCTTCACTATCAAGCAAGTATTAAACATAATAATCCCAAAACACCTTAGTTTATTAGCGAATAATTTTAAATAGACAAACGATTAAGGGGAAATGCCTTTCCACCCAACCGTAGGCTATGCTGCATAGTGTCTTTCTACAACATTCCACCCACGTGTTAGTCCATGATACCACTAGGTTTATAACTAATATGACTGTTGGCCCTTGGTTATGGAAGCAAGCGAATATTAAGGGAGAAAAGGAAAAATGTGAACTGCGTGGAAGACATAGTGATTGATACTGGGTCAATGTGAGCAAAAGAGAAGAAAAGACAGAGCGAAGTAAGAGAAAGAAAGTCGTTAGACGAGGAGATCGAGGATGCCAGAAAAAAAAGGAAGAGGGATCGTGGACAACTCAACAAGCGAAATAATATGTCAACATATGCTTTGAAACATCGCATGTGAAGGAAGGAATGACAGGCTGGCAAAGCCCTGAAAATAAGGGTCAAGTTGACCTAGGGTTTTAGACACCTAGGTTTTTGGTATCTAGGGTTTTGGCACTTAATTTTTAACCTAAGGGTGTCTGAGAGCTATTGTAATATATAAATAAAGGTCTAAAGGACCTGGGATGGGTTGGTGATAAGTGGGTTGAGAGTTCATTGTTATTGTATTATTAAGTGAGTACTAATGTGTGAGAGAGAAGTGTTGAGTGAGAGAGCCTTCTAGTATTGTAAGATCTTCAGCTGGGTGTGAATATCAACCCTGGAGCTGGGTGCGCACTGAAGGGAGATAAAGAGAGACAAGAAGAGAATATCTACTAGCTAAAAGCACATATAAGAACTGTATGCTTTCATATTAATATATCGTAAAGAAAAGTTTTGTGAACGTAGCCCTAGAGAGAGAGTGAATTACATATATCTTGTGTTGTGTGTGATTGATGTTGTGTTCTCTGTCATTTTATATGCTACTATTGTTTTACTATGTTAGATTTGACAGATAGTTGTGTGGAGTAAATCTGAGCTAGGATTTGATATATATATGTTATGTTGTTCTTGTAATATATCCACTTGGTATTCCCTTTGGCTGTAGATATCCCTATCCTGCAACCCCCATAGCTACTTTGGGTGAGACTACATCTTCTTCGCAGGTGTTGCTGAAAGGGCCAGTAGTTAGGGCTTGTTGGTGTGCTCTTGGAGCCTAAACCCTGGGTCTGCCCCTGTGCCAACAAATGGTTCCATTGTCGGGACCAAAATCTTCTTGAGAGAATGTCAAGGTGGTCTCCATCGAAGAAAAAGATTTAGAAGTGGATAGAAGATCAAGAAAAGGACTTCACTGAAGCCCAGAACAAGAACCCTAATCTTAGTACAGAGGATTGTTTGGGAATATATATATTTACTGATATACATGAGATTTTATTTGGAGGAATCCATCAGAAGCTATATGAGTGGCTAGCGAGGTTAGTAGATACCCAGTTCGAAGTCAAACTCAGATCACCTATGGTTTGAACGTCGACATTGATCAAGAATGTCAAGAGATTTGATAACGCCATGTCAAGAGCAGTAGATCATTGGTTTGATAGTACCATTGGAGGGTATATCACTCAGTTTGTTGTTGACAGAGTGGAATCATATAGCCAAACAAAGAGATATTTCGTTAAGGGACCTAGAGGAAAATTTTTACATTTTCCGAAGTTGAGGATCAAGATGTTATTGCATGAGAAGAACATCTTGAAGATACAGTAATTGGTCAGATTGAAAGAGATAAATGTTCAAAAATTTAGACAACGACAATGACACAGAGACTGGAAATAAGCTCAGTGGGAAAGTGTTCAGAGAAGTTCACCTCACGAACCTGTTTAATAAGAACTACGGAGACAAAGGGTTCTATAGTGGAGAAGAGGAAGATCTGATAGAAGAAGAGCATTCATAATCCATTAGGGCATAGGAAGGGAAAGATGAAGAACCTCGCCAAGAAGAGCCAAAAGCTTCAGGAACTGCACTGACTGTCGAGGTAAGTACTATTATTCTTCCTGTTAATTTAGCAGCGTTAAGTAACCAGAGTAACCTAAGTCATCAGAACGCTCAGAGCACTGTCACTAATAGTCCACCACATACTCAGTCAGGAAACCTAGGAAGATCTATGGCAGATGACATGAGGTTACCCACCTTTAGAGGAGATGGATCTGAAGATCTTGATCAATAGTGGTTTCTATGTGAAGCTGTGTGGAGTATTAAGAATATCACCGATGAAGCTTTCAAATGGGCTCA
>SNQJ01S0085838.1:14008-27332 GCA_010110895.2 Picea sitchensis | reverse complement strand
GGCATTACAACTTGTAAGATATAATTTTTTTGAGGAGGCACCTAGCCTCCCTTTGGAGCAATAAGAGGATGAATGGACTATGCCTCTTTAGAAGTTGCAAAGCTGTTACAATATCAGTTTTGCTAAATACGATGATCCTAGGAATGTGAACATCACAGAAATAGAAGGCCAAAGAGATGTAAAAGGACTAGGAGTCGAACTACCTTTTGTTGGACAACCGATCAAGATAAAAACAGTCAACATTGGAACAGAACAAACACCAAAGATTGCAAATGTTGGAGATTATTGGGATGCTGCCACTATTGACAAGATCATAAAATTATTGCATGAATATCAGGACTTCTTTCCAACCAAGTTCACTGATATGAAGGGCATTAAAGGGCCCATGGGAGAGATGAGGATCCCTTTGAAACCAAATGAAATCCCATTCAAACAAATACCCTACAGATTGAACCCTAAATATAAGGAGAAATTGAATATCGAGCTTGACCGAATGCTGGAAGAAGGAATCATAGAACTTGTTGAAGAATCGGAATGGATTAGCCCTATGGTGGTACAAAATAAGAAGACATGAGAAATAAGGATTTGTGTAGATATTAGGAAGATGAATGATTCATATTTGCATGACCCATTCTCTACACCATTTACTAATGAAGTGTTAGATAATGTAGGAGGACAAGAGGTATATTCTTTTATAGATGGATTTTCAAGATACCATCAGATCCGGATTACCAAGGAAGATCACCATAAGACCACATTTGCAACAGAATGGGGATCCTACTAGTATAAAATGATGCCATTTGGATTGAATAATTCTCCAGCCATCTTTTCCAGGGTGGTGGTCGAAGTGTTTAAGGAGTTTTTATATAAATTCCTGGAAGCATACTTTGATGATTGGACCGTTTTCATCAATTTGGAAAAATCATGTCAAATGTTTAAGACTAATGTTGGATAAGTGCAGGAAATGTTAGATTTCCTTGAACCCAAAAATGTTCATCTTATTTTCACCCTTCGGAGTGCTGATAGGCCATATTATGTGTAAGCAGGGATTGCGGGTAGATCCATCCAAGATTGCCATTATAGTCGATCTACCCCCTCCTACTTCAGTCAAATAGCTACGCACTACGCTGGGACATACTGGATACTACAGGAAGTTCATTAAGGGATACACATAGATTACAACACCCATGGAGAATCTTTTGAAGAAAGACTGTCAGTTTCATTGGACAAAATATTGCCAGCAGATCTTTGACACGCTGAAACAAAAAATGGTTATTGTCCCTATCTTGGTTTTTCCAGATTGGAGTAAGGAATTTCATGTGCATGTCGATGCATATTCTATCACATTAGGAGAAATGTTAGCACAACTGGGAGATGGATACATTGACCACCTATTAGCCTTTTCTAGTATGAAGTTGTCGACAGCTGAGATTAATTACACCACCACAGAGTGAGAAGGATTAGCCATGGTGTATGTGCTACAAAATTTTCACCACTACTTGTTGGGAGGACACTTTAAAATGTTTACTGATAAATCCACGCTGAAATACCTAGTCATCAAGCCAGTGTTGGGGGGAAGAATATGCAGATGGATTCTACTATTTCAGGAATATGATTTCGAGATTGTGGTTAAGCCAGGAAGACTGAAAAAAGGTCCTGACCACTTGTCAAGGTTGGAACATGGATAAGAGCCTACTAGTTTGGAGGATACACTACCGTATTCAAAGTTTTTGGCCATTAGAAAAATTTATGATCACTTCATAGAAATAGTCTAGTTCCTGTCAATAGGAATGGCACCTAGTGAATATATAATCACCCAGAAAAAACAACTAGTAGTGCTCACTGCAGATTTTTCACTTATAGCTGGACAACTATACAAGATGGGACCTAATGAGATATTGAGAAGGTGTGTTATGGAAGCAGAGAGACCATTGATCCTCACAGAAGCACATGAAGGCATTGCAGAAGTACACTACGTAGGGAAAGCAACAACACAAAAGTTTCTTAGGGTTGGCCTTTGGTGGCCTACTGTACACAAAGATGCTAAAGAATACTATAAGGCATGTGATGTATGCCAAAGAGTTGGGAAGCCGTCCAGAAGAGACAATATTCCTTTAGCGCCACAAATGAATTTATAGGAATTTGAGAAATCAGTCATTCACTTCGTGGGACCTATCAACCCACTAGGGAAGTGCACAAGAGCTAGATACATAATCACTGCAACATAATATTTGACCAGATGGGAAGAAGCAAGAGAAGTTAATGAATGTAGTGCAACTACAGTTGCATGCTTCATATTCGATGATATCATGACCAGGTTTGGATGCCCAAAGATCCTTATGAGCGATCAAGGCACACATTTTATTAACAAGACTATTGAAGCCTTGAATCAGGAATTCAAAATTCACCATCATAAGAGCACGCCCTATAATCCACAAGGAAATGGGTTAGTTGAAGCATTCAATAAGATCTTGGATACAACATTGACGAATATATGCAGTTTGAATAGGGATGAATGGGATTTGAGAGTGTCAACAATATTATGGGCCTATAGAACCTCTTGCTAGAAACCGACCATGCATACCACCTTTAAATTGGTCTATGGTCTAGAAGAAATTGTACCTATGGAATATTTGGTTCCTAGTATGAGAATTGAAGCCTTTACATATATGGATGACACTGGTGATGTGCAAGAGAGGCTTGCGCAGTTGGTCGAACTGGAAGAAGACAGATTTATTGCAGGATTTCACCCGCAGGTTCAGAAAGAAAGAGAAAATGCCTACCATGATAGGCACATCAAGAAGAAATATTTCAAGCAAGGATATTTGGTATTGGTATATGAAAGTAAGTTCATGAAGCATCCAGGGAAGTTCATGACACATTGGCTTGGGCCATATGAAATTGCCTATGTTACAGAAGGAGGAGCTGCACAGTTGAAGACTTTGACTGGAGAATGGAAGGAAGGTTTGGTGAACGAAAGCTGGTTGAAATTGTATTATGACAACCATCTACCTCACAACTCTCAGTAAAAGAAAAATAAAAATGGTCTAGGTACCAGGTGTAGTTGAAACTGGGTACCAAACATAGAAAAGACAGTCTTCACAAGGAAGGAAGGGAGGAATAGAGATGGAAGAACAGGTTGCCCTGCACAGTATGAAGTTGAAGTAAAACAGAAGGATCAGATATAAAGTACCTCAGGATGAGTCACAGGTGAGTTTTTGGGGCCTATTGGCCCTTGGTTATGGAAGCAAGTGAAGATTAAAGGAGAAAAGGAAAAATGTGAACTGCGCGAAAGACAAAGTGACTGATATTATGTCAAAGTGAGAAAAAGAGAAGAAAAGATAGAGCGGAGTAAGAGAAAGCAATCCGTTGGATGAGGAGATCAAGGATGACATATCAGAAAGGAAGAGGGATCGTGGACAAATCAGCAAGAGAAAGAATATGTCAACATATTCTTTGAAGTACCGCACGTGAAGGAAGGAAAGACAGGCTGGTAAAGCCCTGAAAACGTGGGTCAAGTTGACCTAGGGTTTTATACACCCAGGGTTTTATTATCTAGGATTTTAAAACTTAGGTTTTAACCTAAAAGTGTCCGAGAGATATTGTAATATATAAATAAAGGTCTAAAGGACCTGGGATGTGTTGGTGCTAAGTGGGTTGAGAGTTCATTGTTATTGTGTGATTAAGTGAGTACCACTGTGTGAGAGAGAAGTGTTGAGTGCGAGAGACTTTTGGTATTGTAAGATCTTCCGCTAGGTGTGAAGATCAACCCTACAACTGGGTGCGCAAGGAGGGGAGAGAAGGAGAGTGAAAGAGAGACAAGAAGAGAAGATATGTTATCTAAGAGCATAGATAAGAACTGTATGCTTTCATCTTAATATATCATAAAGCACAGTTCTGTGGACATAGCCCTAAAGAGAGGGTGAACCATGTATATCTTGTGTTGTGTGTGATTGATGATGTGTTCTCTGTCATTTGATATGCTTATATTGTTTTACTGTGTTAGATTTGACATATAGTTGTGTGGAGTAAATCTGAGATAGGATTTGATATATAGATGTTGTGTTGTTCTTGTAATAGATCCACTTGGTATTCCCTTTGGTTGTAGACATCCATGTCCTACAACCCCCCATAGCTACTTTAGGTGAAACTGCGTCTTCTTCGCAGGTGTTGCTAAAAGGACCAATAGTTAGGGCTTATTGGTGTGCTCTTCAAGCCTGAACACTGGGTCTTCCCCTGTGCCAACAATGACTTCCAAATTTAGAAATGATTCAGGAAGGTTACTCTCCTTCACTCCACTAGAAACAACAAAAGTTTCCCTCTTCCCACTGAGCTCAAGACGTCCACAATTTTATCATATACCTTCCCAACTAAATTTCCTTTACAAAATGGAGCCCCTTCTCTACTATGTAGTCCCTCAATGACCTCCCCTTCCAGTCTAGATATGGGTCTTCTCTGCTTTAGGGTAACTATTATTTACTAGGAAAGTTTCCTATTTTCCTTAGAGAAAATTTCCCAACTTCTCTGTTTATCAGAGTTGTACACATGAGTCCCTCCACTCACCACACCATCTACTTGTGAGTCAATGACTCACTATCTCCACAATGAACCTCTATGAATCTATTTTATTAGTGATTGTGTGTTGGTTATCTTCCGCCTCTTTGACTAGTATATCCTATGCACATTATCTCTCTATTTATTCTTTTCTTCTCATATTATATGAACTGTGTGATTTTTTTACGCCTTTTTCCTCTTCTTCAACCTATCCTCAAGATCTCTGTTGTTTTTTTTCAAAGACAACCATCCTTTTAGGCTCCTATATTTGAAGGGGAAATATAGCACGTCCTTCTGTCTGAGGTCTCAACTGACCCTTCATTCCTCCAAGTATTGAATCTGTTAGCAGTTATAATTTCTAAACCACCCAATCCTAATCTCCATAATTGATCATGTGGTTCCATGAAATATAGGTACATTGGTAGGCGGTGCATTTAGTTCTTTAGGTATAGGATGGAATGCTAAGCAAGCTTCCTATTTTCCTCATTGAAAATTCCTAGTTCCACCTCACCAACCCCACTTGTGGTATAATGGCTAGTACTCAAGGCCTTGTTCCTAGTAAGTTGTCTGGTATTTTAATTAATGATAAACATAATTACATGCTTCAAAATTACATTACATGAATCTTTAGCATAAATATAGACATGGGGGAAAACAAGATGTGACATTCTGCCATTTTTTTTTAATTTACAAGAACACACATGTGTTCTTATTACATATATTCATAACTTTGAAAATATTCCATCGCCTTTAGCATTAGGACCTATGTTTCATAAGTAAAACTTTAACATTAGAAAATATTTTTCTCTCCTATGCATAGTCCCTTTGGGCCCATCCTCTTTGTTCAAAACCACCTAATGGTTCCCAAAATACCACTTGGATGTGAAAGACCCCATAGAGAGGCTATGTGTTGTGTTTGGAGCCTTGTTTTATAATATTTGAGGCCTAGAATGTTCATTTTACTGAGTGAGACCCTTATTTTCATTTTTTACCATGATTTAGGCCCCTAGACCCCTCACTAATACCCAAACCAATGAATGGTATCCATATCCGATATCCAACTTAGAGGACACATGTATTGGCATAATAACTCATCCAAGGCTATTGAGACCAAGTAGATTCAACAATATCTCGAGGCACTTCTTTTCCTTTATCAACCATGCTCAAGGCTCTTCAACCCATCCTTGGTGTACAAAATCTCATAATGGAATTCATATCCAAACCTAATGCCAACGACCCCCTAGAGAGGGTTTTAATTTTGGTTTGCATGTGTTGATTGTGGTGATTGAGAAAACTTGTCGACCAATAGGGCCTAAGGATCAAGTTTTTTCCTCCCCTAACCATATATCTAGAGATTTATAAGAGATTAATTTAGGGATTAAGTCCCTTAATTCTTCCCTTGAACATGTTTAGATCTCCAATACCATTTCCAATGCACAAAACCTACTCATGGAACATGTATCCCACTAGGATGATAATGAACCCTAACCATGGCCCAAATAATTATTCATGTTGTGCACCCAAGACAGATTCTCATTCAGGGCATGTGGTGTGGTTTGATCATGGTACATGTATCCTCTAGTAGGAAACAATTATCTTATAAGGGTCTTTTGTGGGTGTTCAAATATGCATTTAAAAGTATATCTATAGAATTTATGTGGGAAGTAGGGGTTGTTCATGGTGATTGATCCCAACAAGAATCATTTAGTGCATAAGGACCATTATTCTCCTTATGTGACCTTGGACATACCTCTAGACACAATTCTAGTGAAAAACTAGCCTAGTGATGGTTCCGTAGAATCCTTGGAGGCGATTTCTAACAAACAAAGGTGTTACACACCTATTTGTCTCACTACCAAGTGTCTCACTATCAAGTGTCACACTTAAGAATCACACTTTATCAATTTTTTCACTTGAGTTTCACAATTTCATCACCATGTGGGAGTGTTTTTCATAATCCCTAGACATGTTGGAGGGGAAACATATCATTTGGAGGTCGAAATACTATCTTTCACCTTGAGTTTTTAGCGTTGTTTTAGGATCATCGCTCCCCTTCCCGTATAGAGAGGAGGATGAACCCTTGTAATAAATCCTTTCCCAGTTATATGAGAGTGATAATCTCCCCCTATGCTCAATTATGGGGGGACGATGAAGTAGTTACACCTATCATGACTTATTGTGAGAGGTGGTTTATGGGAGATTTCAGTTGGTTAGAGGTTGGTTTGAGATACCCTCTATCCAAGGAATGATCGATCTTCTTTTTTCAGCTAAATCCTCACTTGATCCCATACTCTCCTCGAAAGTATCCTATATGTGTTATGCCTCAACTCCTATATAATGGAGGTGATTCCTGGGTGAAGGGGGATGAAGAAATTTGGAGTATCATACTGTTGATCTTGTGACATTCAAGGGGATGGCAAGGAGATATTGGAGGAGTTTTTGTAACATCAATATCAAGGTTGTAAATGCTTCACTATTTATTTCTTTTTATAATATAACTTGTCCTATTCCTCTCATGCTTATATTTTTAACTATATGCATGTATATTCTTGTCTAATTTGGTATAGATAGATCTATTATGCTTAACAATATATCGAGGAAGAAGGAAGTATTGCTTTGTTCCTTGCAGGAATTCTCTTGCACCAAGATATTGGACATCAAGATCAAGGGCTAGAGAAGCGAGGACAACTGAACGAAAATAGGTAATCCATATATCCTTATCTTCTCATTCTTATTATTTACATATAGAATATATTTAAGGGGAAATTAGAGAACTTTTTTTTACCTTCTGTCTTGGATCAAAGGAGTCTTTATCCAAAGGGGGTTTCACCTATCTGCAAGGGAAAATCTTCCATAAAAAAGGTTAGATGTGGAGGTTTGAGAACTCATCCATGGTGCGTAATCATGAGAAGCATGGTTTATGGATAAAGGATATTGTTTCCCTCCCATGTCTATGGTGATCATGGACCCAAGATCCATCCATGATACCTAATACCTGATAGTGATGCCTAGATTCAACTTGGATGTCAAGGACTCCCTAAACATGGCCGATGTCATGGTTTCTAGGTGTTGTTCAAGGTGATCAAGATTAAGAAGGTTCTATATGGATTAAGCCCATTGTATCTCCTCCCCTAACCAACGTGAATACCTTGGGGATGTTTTTTCCTTACCATGACTATAAGGTACTAGATGTATTATAATAATCATAAACATAAATATTGCAGTAAATACTAGTGGAATAACAAAATATAAATAATAAAAACACCAACAATGATACCTTTATTGATAGAAATACAAGTTCACTTGCCTCTTCGAGGGGGAAACCTCTAGCAGAGTAGAGATCTATTACATTAACTCTCAAGAAAATACTTTATCATGCCTTCTACTCTTCTTTATACTAATTCTATCCTATAAAGAACATTTTAGAGGGAGATATTTCTAGAAGTGGAAGCTTCTATTGAGTCTTATTACATTATACTTGTTCACATTATTAAATAGGACTTATTAAATAATGTTGACCTTTATTACATGGAAAATATATTATTCTACCTATGTGAGGGGTTAGGGTGGTTAGGTCCCTAACATTCCCTACCCCTTGAAAAACAACCTTGTCCTCAAGGATTGAGATGAGGAAATTGTTGCATAATGGTAGCCAACTCCCAGGTGGCATATTTTGGAGGTGTATCCATCCATTAAACTAACACTTCCTTGATGTTGTGTTGACATAGATGATACTTTCCCTGGTCCAATACTACTTGTGGATGCAACCAAATGGAACCTTATTCATCCAAATCAGGGAGACTGGTCTGAGTTTGGGACTTAGTTCCAATCACTTTCTTTAAGCATGAGACATGAAAAATGGGATGGAGATTAGAGTGATTAGGAAGAGCTAACTTGTATGCCACAGACCCAACTCACTTGAGAATTGTATAAGGACAATAAAATTTGGGGGAATTTTTTTGACAGTGTTCATCTTTGAGTGAATTATTTTTATAAGGTTTCATTCAAAGAAACACTTGATCCCCTTCAATGAATTGACGTTCATAATGACCCTGATATACATATTTCTTCATGTGATTCTGAGATAGGACCAAATTTTATTTGAGGGTATGGATAATGGATGTGCAGAATTTAATATTGTTTTCAACCTCCTGAACCTTGAAGACACCTGGTATGTACGAGAGAATTGATGTTGGATTTTTCCTGTAGAATTCTTCAAAGGGAGTCATGCGAATGGAAATATGGTAAGATGTGTTGTAAAACCATTCAAATAAGGGAAACCACTGATCCCACTGATGTTTATGAAAAACTATTCAAACACATTACTAAACACTTATTGACAACTTCAACTTTTCCATCATTCTAGGGATGATAGACAGTGCTGATATGAAATTGGTTTCTCTGGAGCCTGAACAATTCTTACCAAAAATTGTTGGTGAAAGTTGGATTACGGTTAGAGACAGTAGTGTGAGGCATTCCATGGATTTAGAATATATTATCCATAAAACATTGATCCACTCTGGATGTGGTGAATGGGTGTTGAAGAGAAGATAAATGGTCATATTTGAAAAGACGATCTACTACCACCATGATGACTGACTTATTTCCATTTTTAGGTAAGACAATAATGAAATCCATATAAATATCCCTCCAAATAGTAGGTGGAATCTAAATTAGTTGTAGTGTGCCTAGATATTTGACTATTTCTCCCTTATTATGTTGAAAGGTATCACATTCATCCATAAAGGTGCATATGTACTATTTCATGTTGTCCCTAAAAAAAGAATGCTTGAACCATTCATAGGTTTTGGTAAACCTTGAATTCCTATTTTTTGGTGAAGCATGAAACTCAAAGAGCACTGTGGATTTAAGGTTCGACTATTTTATTAAATATAGGTGGCCTTTATAGCGAAGCTCTTCATTATGCTAAGAGGACCATGGAGAATCTTGAGGATCCTGCTTCAATTTTTGGATCAGGATATAAAGTTTGGGGTCTTGAAACCATTCTCGGTGAATGAAGTGAATCCAGTTTGCTACAATGAATGATAGGGAAAATAGGTACCTTTATTCTTCATACTTCCTTGAAAGTGAATCAACACCCAAATTTTATTTTACCTTCTTGTATATGATCTCATAATCAAATCTAGAGATCTAGGTCAACCATTTTTGTTGCCCCGGGCATGAAATTATTTGTTCTATAAAATACTTGAGGCTATGATGATTAGTTTTAATTTGTAAGTGTTTCCCCAATATATAAGGACGTGAGAGATCCATTGCACACATAATAACCAACATTTCCTTTTCATTGGTTGATTGGCCCAAATGTCTCTCTGGCAGTTTTTTTCTAGTGAAATCCAAAGGTCGACCATCTTGCATGAGGATTTCCCTAATTCCTTTCCCGGATGCATCACATTCGAGGAAAAAAGTGTCAATGTTTTATCGAAACCTGCACAGGAGATCTAGATAAAGAACGCAAAAATAAAGCTTATCAAGAAAGGAAGAGAGATTCAATATGAAAGAATGAGAAAATATATTCACACTACTCCAACGAGTTGATGATTGATACATAGATGATGATCAATATGATAAAATGAATGAGTGGAATACACTTATATATAGGAAATAAGATGCATAATAGCATAATGAATGAATTCATAATAGGATAATAGCGATGATCTAAAATAAAAAGTCTAAAATAGAACTAGTCAGTTAACTCCCAATGAACTAGTGTGTCGGAACTAGAAATTTCTCTAACACCCCCCCTGAACATCACTATGGAGTAAAAAATGAGTCCCAACAACTAGGCCATATTAGGTACTCATGTACAATGAAAATAATGAAAACTGAATAAAAATTAGGAAAGAGGGAAAATCACATGGGAACAAAACCCCCCCTCAAAAGAAGAAAAGGAAACTGCTAGGAAAATGTGTTCTTCATTCCTTGAATCTAATGGATTCTCTGCAAGGACACCTGCTGCCTGAAGTGTGAACTGTGCCTTCTTGGGAATTTGCTAATGATTCATCATTGGCTCCTTATCTGGCTATACTACCTGCTTATTTCCATGTACAAAATCTGAGTGTATGGAATCGTCTTTGATGTCTGAAACTGATGGAAGCACAATAGTATATGCATGTTGCACTAGAAGTGCATGCAAAGTACTCTCCTTATGTGTAAGTATAAAAGAGGAGTCATCATCAGAAAACTTAGTGAATTTATACAACCTTCACTTGTGATCCACCTCACCAAATGCAATAATGGAATTGTCACAAATGTCAAGTACATAAACTAAATATGATGTAAATTCAACCTTCTTACCTTTCTGAGTGTTCTGATAAACTAAGAGAAGATTCATAGAAATATTTGGAACATGAAAGACATTCTAAAAACTTCCATTATAGATTTCCACTCTCCCCTATCCCACTACTGCTACTGGAGTATCATCCCCCATGAGAATAAGGGGTCTAGAGCATGAAATAAGAGAAGTAAAAACTTCCTCTTTCGTTTCCATATAATGTGATGTGCCAAAATCTATAATCCATGAATCAGATGAGGAATTAATTGCAACAAGAGCATGATGATTACATTCTTGGGAGAAATATCTTCTTCCTTTTGTTTCTTTGTTGGATTACTAAGAGGGAGGGTGAATTAGTAATGGAGATTTTTAATCCTTTTAACCACGGTATGCAAGTGTTATTTATCTTTATGATCAATATATAATTATCATCCAATAACTGAAGAGTAAATAAACTATGAACAAATGAAAAATTATACACATACACAATACACCAGTATTTTTTACGTGGAAACCCAATGCGGGAGAAAACCATTGAACGATTTTTCTTATTTGTCTTTAAGAATTAAATTCATTGGAAGCATCAACTTCCTTTGTTTTCCAACTGCAACTGGAAGGATGCTCTGAACCCCTATTTTCAGGCTACAATCTGAGGGAAGCTCCAACTCCCCAATTCTCTAGATACAACACCCTATGTTCTCCAGCTACAACCAAAAGGTGGCTCCAACCACCTATCCTTAACCCATCCAATCGCCCTAAAATATAAGTGCCAAATGTAGAAACAAAATATGTCTGTTACACCTCAAAATTACTCACTCTGATAGTGTCACAAGTGTCGTCATTACGAGTGTTGTAAGTGTCGCATCTTGTCCGCAAGTGTCGCATATTGACCACACATTTTGCAAGTGTCACAAACACCATACTACCATCTTGCATATGTCATGCCTATAACGACATCATAAAGACACTTAAGACACCTCAAAGGTTAGTTTGGAAGAAGAGAAATCACTTGACAGGAAGTAAAAGCCTTTTGACATTGAGAAAACCACAAAAAAATGGATTTTGGAGAGGAGCGGTCCCCTACCCACTGGCAGGGAGTGCTAGTTCTCCCTGAGCCTCTTTAGGGGAGTTCTTGAGCACCCTGTGCACCCTTTTGGGGGAGAGCTACCTTTTTTTTAGCGAATTCTGGGTTTGTTGAGGCAAATAAGGGAAGAATCCCTCAATTCTTGAAGGTAGTTGGATTTGAATAGATGGTCAAGGCATGATCTCAGGGGAGATCCTCAATTGAAGGAGAATAATAATCAACTCATACCAAAGATATATCAAGTGGTTGGACCTCTCCAAAGTTATATAAGGAGGCCTTCTCATGGTGAAAGGTACAAGGAATATTGAGAATTATACCTAACTTATGATCTCATAAGAAGGTATTGACAATGGATATTGGGAATTACATAAAACTTATGATCTCATGAGTGAGATGCCATCAAAGAAATTAGTGGAGATTACTTGAGCAAAGGGGTTGGACAAGGAGAACTGGAAGAAGCTGTTGCACCTTCATTCAAAGGATTGTAAGTATTTTTACTTGTTCTCATTAATAATCAATGCTTGGACTGTTTCTTTCAAACTTGTTCTTGTTCCATATGATTTTTCCTATAGTAGATGGATATATGATTGAGCTAATATCAGTAGAGTAGGAAGTCCATTGTATCTTTGTTTGTTCTATAGGACCCATCAAGGAGCTCAGGATCGAAGCTCAGCCAGAACTTTGCAAGGACAAACATCACTAATAAGGTATATATATTTATCCTTCTCTTTCATTCATTAGCTTGATTAGATCTAAAAGGAAGTCAGTGTCCATGTTAAGAACTTTTTTGTCTTGGTCTTAGGAGTCTAGAGATCAAGAGGGAATCCACTTGTCTGCAGGGGGATTCACCTACAATAGAAATTGGCGACTCCATTGGGGATGGAGCTCTGATTTTTGTTTCCATTCCCATATATTGTTTTGGAACTTTTCCCACTGATTTGATCTTCTCCACATTGTCTTTTTTATTCTTAGATTTGTTTGATTTCCTCATTATGTCATCAGGATCACCCTGATTGACTGAATTTCCTTCATTTTTTGCGTTTCTGGGTCTTTTTCTGAGTTTTTGGAGCATAACGCTCCCCTCCTGTTGCTTTCAGAGCACTAGAACTCCCATGTAGCCTTACACAAAGCATTGGAACACTCTGGTGCCCCTTACACCAGAGCGCTACCCCATGTTTGTGAGAAATTCTCCATAATTTTCATCTTCTGAAGCTATTTCTTGGTTTTGGATTTTGCTCAAGGTCCCATACTCTCAATTTCATCTTGGTATTGGCTTTCAAACACCTTATTTTTGATAATTCATCCTCTTTTGTTTGGATTTTTTGACATTTTTCCTTACTTTGCAATTTGACCTTCACGATTTGGAGTCAATTTGTCGTTTTCTTCTTGTTTAT
>SNQJ01S0085837.1:46250-71162 GCA_010110895.2 Picea sitchensis | reverse complement strand
GTATGCCTTAGATCTATCTTTCTCTGTTTATGCACCTGATCTAAAATGGTTCAGCATTGAAATTAAGAAGTGACCTCTATCTGCATTTTACCCTAAAATCTAACAAAGAGTGCCAGAGACAAGATCTTTGGTAAAAGGCCAGAAGCTACTATCGTTGTCCTAGATTTTTCCGAGCCAGAAGATGTCATGGTCATCAATACTAGGAACAAAACCTATGCCCCAAAAGGAAAATTTGACCCTCCTCGCATTCCTTCTAACCCGAGTTCATCCTCAACCGCTGCTATGCTCCAGGTTCCCAAAATTCCTGAGAGTCAAGGAATCACCCCTCCTCCCCCCTCTTCGAAATACAATATCCCGAATCAATTGGTCAACATCAAAGAAAATGCAACCCTCCTAGACATGGTTGTTGTCCCTGAACAATAGATGCATCTGAAAAAATTCATGGAAGGAAAAGCTTCTAGTGTGCCAATATTTCCGAAGAGGTAGACGAAGAGGATTCTTTTGTAAATAAAGTAGGTGTACATAATTTTAGATACCCTGTAAAAAAAAACCCCTTTTATATTTATGTAAATATCATGGATAAAATTGCCCATTGTTTCCTTATTGATGGCAGTTCGGGCCCAAGTGTGATGTCAAAGATTATTATGGAAGAGCTAGGCTTGTCTTGTACAAACGAAAATGCTAGAAGCATGCTCTCCTATAATAGTCTACAACAAACTACCATAGGCGAGATTAAGGATGTAACCTTGGTTTTATGCGCTCATCCTGAGATAAGGACAACCCTCAACATTCAGGTGAGTGATATGCCTGTAAGAAATTATTCAATTATCTTGGGGAGAGATTGGCAAGCCCTAACAGGTGGATACCTCTCGCTCTACGGGACACATTTATCCATTCCTTGGAATGGAAAGAATATCATCGTCCTTAGAGAAGGAAGAATTTCACCCTACATAGAGAGTGTTCCGCAATCTAGTGTAAACTATATCGAAGAAGAACTAGGAGTGTATTCCATATTCGTTGAAGAGGATAATATTCCTCCAGAAAGAATTGATTTAGAGGATGAATTATGGCGTATTCACTTCGATGGTTCACACTCAAATGATGATTTTTTTTCTCCCATGAATTCTTATGAGGATTATGGTTGTTTTCTTTACATTTTGATAAAGGCATTTCTATGTTCATGTTTGAAAGGATGGGCAGGCAAAGCATCGAGGATTAGGCTTAATAGGAAATTTTTTAGGAGATGAAGATTGAATTTTTAAGGAAGTTTGTGGTGTCTGTGAGAGAACATTTGGACTTTTTTGGTGGTTAAAATAGAAGTATTCTTTGGACTGATCTTTGTCCTTGGGGATGGCCCATCCTTTCATTCCAGGCTCTAGATCTGTGATGATAGGTTCTCACCATTCATTTCCCTGCTAAGGCCCAGGAGGATTTTCTACCTAGGACGACAACGGGTACTGGTCTTCCTTAGGTGGAGGTAGGGAGGCCAACTGTGGTTTTAGTAATGGGAGTTTGATTCATTCTAGAATGGTAGATCCAATCATATGGTCTTTGATCTGCAGTTTTTAGCAAGATAAGTGGTTTCAGGGTGCTAGGCTCCTCAGTTATCCCATTTAGAAGCCGTGTGTGTATGTTAATATTATATAGTGATTTTCATCGCTATTATTTTTATCTCCATCTCAGGTAATAAATGTATTATGTTTCTTGGTCATCTCCTTCATATCTCCTGATCTACAAAAATGTGCAAAAATGACATTTATTGCACACAATTCTGACTTAGAGGGATCTAGACCTGACTTGTCTGTTGTCCATATCCCTTGACTCCCATAATTTTTCAAATTCGATGCACTCAAATCTAAACTTAGAAGGATCCATGCTCGGTTTCCCATACAATACTAATTTACAAAGATGTTGTTGCAGGTTCACTGCCGGTCAGGAGATTGCAACTTTCCTTTTTTCATGCCGAATCCTGTCCAAGGCTTGGGAAGAGTCATGTCTTGCACACAACTCAGAGAGTTATAGTCTGAATGAGTATGAAGGCGTTGCATATGTTGCCTTCCCTTCGTTTCATAAAATTGAAAGTTTCATCGTCAAAGAGAGTGATATACAAACTAATGGAAATGAAAACTATCTTTAGAAATGGATGGAAGCGAAAGAAAAAACTCGCAGTTCAAGACGTCAAAGACCTAGAAAATGTCAAACAAGGCCAACACCAAAGCCTAGAAAATATTTTCACCAGAGGATGTAACAAAGATGGAAAACGCTCTCTGCATTTCTCCAGATGTTTTCTTGGAAGGAAGCAACTTCATGATGTGGTGGGAAGAATGGAAAGAATATAAGATGAATGGAGCTCTCCTTTATATAAGATGATGGAAAAGTTGCAGGTTAGGTGAATGAAAAATCTGTTTCTTCACAACTAGGTTGCTTGTTTTGTTTTCAATATGCAAGAAAGAGGGTTTTCTTCTAATTAGATTGCTTATTTTGCTTTAGAGATGCAATTTCTATTTCTAGCTTCAAGGAAAAGTAGGTTGCGTGTTATCTGAAGAAGAGAAGTAGGTTGCGTGTTTGTTTACATATCATAATAGTATGATGAATTTTCCAAGTGGAGAATTGGACTTTTTCGTATATGTAACACATATTCCCGATGTTTGATAAATGTGGCTAACATGTTTTGTTTAGAGTAAACATAATTTGTTCCTTGGATATGCTTATAGATACAATACAATATTCATAAAGTGATTTTTTGATGTTTGATAAATGTGGTTAACATGTTTTTTTAAGAGTAGACATAACCTGTTCCTTGGATATGCTTATAGCTACAATAAAAGATTCATTAAGTGATTTTTTTATGTTGAGAGGTGAGATAGTTGAACATTGAGAGTTGGGTTGTGTTGGTCAACACAAGGGAAGGTGAGTGTAGGAATTCTTCTCTTGGACTTTAAAGGTTGATTTTTTTATGTTGAGAGGTGAGATAGTTGAACATTGAGAGTTGTGTTGGTCAATACAAGAGAAGGTGAGTGTAGGAATTATTCTCTTATACTTCAAAGGTTGAGAAGGTGATTGTAGGAATTATTCTTTTACACTTTAAAGGTTGAGAAGGTGAGTGTAGATATTCTTCTCTTACACTTTAAAGGTTGAGTGTACTTATTCTTCTGTTGAGTATTTTATTGGAAAGAACACTGAGAACAACTGTGTTGTTTCTTCACAATATATTTCAAATCAAGCAAAAAAAAACTTCTTTCAATTTTAAATATAATTATTAGAAAATCAGATGTAACATGTTCTAAGTGTTCTCTATGTCTATATTTAAAAACATAATGGTGGTCCATATATGAAGCTTTACATCTTAAGAATGGATATTAGAAATCTCTTAAATGTATAAACACATTTACAATATCCCAAAGGGGAAGTTCTTGTAGAAAAACGACGAGTCAACTAAACACATTTATCTCTCCCATTTCCCCCACCCCTGACATCATAATCCTCTGTTGCAGTCAAATCCAAATGTATTATATTTTATATGTTACAACATCAATGATCTTTTATTTTAAGTCTTTGATATAGAAAATATTAATGTCTAGAAATGTCATCAAGATAGAACACTTCCTCCTTGGATTCGTATGGTGATTATTTTGTATGGATTGATGGCACGACCATTTTGTCTAATCATAGAGCCATTTGATTTGTCATTTCTTGGAGAGAAAAATAATTGTGCATGCATAAAATGTGTTATATCATGAATGTTTCTCATTTGAAAATTCCTACATGCTTATGGGTGACAACTCACATATGTCTCTAAGGCCCTTCAATTCACCCATGTTGATGAAGAAAATCAAAAGCATGCACCAAGCTTTACCATGTCTTGAGTTTGGATAAAATCTAGCAAGCTAGAGATGCTTAGTTTCAAGATCATTTGCATTGCCTCAATTTGAGAGATAGGCCCACTAAGGCCGTCATTAAGGTCTTCAAAATTAAAGAAGCTAGTGAAAAAATAGTTTTTCTCAAGAATTTAAATGGTTAGGTGACTTGCCAACAAATGATGAAATGGGAATTTCTAGGTCATTATTTGATGACTTTTCAATCTCATGCCTTCCAAAAAAGAGAGAGGTGGCCATGCAACATTCCTGCAATGCTAAACCAGTTAATATTATAGAGGAACCAAAGCATGCATGTGATCATGGCTTATCTGTGGATCACTTGATTACGAACTTGTATAAGATGTATGATGATAAAGTGCCTAGACTTGATGGTTTCCCATGTGATTTTTACAAGGTGACGTGGATTTTTTTAAGGCCTGGATTACTCTAGGATATAAAACATCCCTTAAGAAATAATATTTAGTGTGGGCATTAACCAATATTTCTTTAATAGTCCCCATGGTGTAGAGTAGTTAGTGAGGAAGTGCGTTGTTAAGGCACTCCGTAAGTGAATTAACCGATTCAAAACTTCTGTGGACATCTCAAATCCAACCATGTTAAAGGGCTGGTGCGGTCCAGGCCAAGTGCGATCCTCAAGTGATTTTGACGGATTAGATGCCCTTGGGTCATGACATCTCATCCATAGGCCAATCCTGCAAGTCAGGGATATTTAGCTAACAAAATGTTAGCACTGAGAGTCACCCTCAGATTGCGGGAGGATAAGCCTAGTACCCATCAGAGTTTTTGGTGGATGTTGGTTTTATATGAGTGGAGGTCAATGGAAAAAACTCAATATATGAATGATGTTCAACACAAAACTAGACAATAAATGCACAGGGAAGTGAGGGCCACAACTAACTTCAGTCAGTGAATTGAGTTTAAGTGTGAACAGAGGGAAGACTTAGTAAGAAAGGTGGACAAGACTGCTATGGGCATCAGGCCTTCAAGCAACTTGGAGAAGAAAAAATCAGACTCAAGATCACTCTTAAGCTCAAGCTTCAGATACTGAAATATGTCCAAAAAACACAGTCACAACAACACAATGATCAAACCCACATCACCATGCAGCTACAACAACTCGACTGGATCCTCCATGCCTGACCCATTCAGTGTAAGAGGGGAAAAGATCACAAGGAAGCTGACTAAAACTAGTCGTGATACTGCTGCAATCAAACCTACATTACAACAACATAACAACCCTTGATTGGATCCTCCATGCCCGAGTGTTTTAGCACAATTTTTACAGAGAGATGAAAAGAGTCTGACTTCTATTAATCTGAAAGTCTCAAATCCGATACATAACCAGAGAAAAGTTCTGGCATCAAAACATTACAAAATAGGGAGCTATGCTCAACCAATTGACCACCTTCACAAAATATAAAAAATATCTCTTTATACTCGGATCAGTCCTCGACTATCAGGGGTGTGATCGCATCACTACATTCAAAGCATTGTGTCCGAGCAGTCTTCTGTCAGACTGTGCATGTATCCCCCTGTCAGACGCGAGCTCAGATCAGTATGGGTCTGTAGGAAAATCTAACCATAGTGGTACCACGACTGACGGTTCATTCCCTACGACTGGGCCCTCCATCCCTTCTAATTACTGAGTGAGCCAAGGTTCCAACCACTAGTCCTTTCATTTATTAACTGAACCCTCAATATCGGGATGAGGTTTAGTGCCTAGGGGCGGCCATGCGTTGCTCTCAGATCAGACACTATATGAGCACGTGATTGCGGGGTCGTCAAAGCGGTTTGAACTCACATTGATTTTGGGCTCGCAATCCACCGCCTTCTGCCACGTATCACTGTCGTCAAACCATGGTTTCAATTGCGGGATCACTCAATAATTTTATCGATTGAGAAAGTTGAATCCCCACAATAAAGCATGATCGTTGATCTGGACACGGTCTGGGATCTGGGTGCACCTGCTAGATTCAGTGCTACTGCCAAGCTTAACCACCTGCCAACTTTAGAATCTGCCAAACTGTGCCCTGGGGGAGGGGGATGCTACTCTTGACGTTGAACAGTAAAACCTCCCGGAGGATGACCTATCGCTACTATGTTGACGTGTCATGAAAGAGAAGTGGCATGTGTCACTAATAAAGAAGTGAATGATATGCCCATGACTGCCTAGACTGAGTGCTACGTGTCACTGCCAAACAGGTGCCAGGTGTCACAACCGATGAGTGCGCCAGATGTCCATACTGATAACTTCCACGTATCCTCTTAAATCGAACGACTGAGACTTACTCCGGGCCTTCAGGATTTGGGTGTTTCGGGTTTTCAGGACTTCGAGACTTTGGGCACTTCGACGCTTCGGGCACTTTGAGACTTCGGGCACTTCGGCGTTTCGGGCCTTCAGGACTTCGGGCACTTCGGTGCTTCAGGCCTTTGGGACTTTGGGAGGCACTGCCGCTAAGATCAACAAATCCTTGCTGATTTTGAGATCAATGGTCGACGATTGCTTCAGGAGTTCGGGCTTTGGCTCTTCGAAAGTTTTATACACTTCTCACTTCGAAACTCCCAAAGCTCATTTCCCCGAATGCTTGGATCGACTACCACCTGTCCCCCTCAAGATCAGATGACTCATGCTCACTTTGAGTTTCATGACTTTGTACCTTTGACAAACAACTTTAACAATATTTTGAACCCCCAATTCCTGTGAACCGTCGATCTGATATTCTTAGGAATGTCCGTTGCTGAGGCTGATCTCGCCTGTTGCTTTTATTTCGAGCTCGAAATGGACAACTCTAAATGCTATGGTTTGATGTTTCTTGTGCAGGCCGCGAACTTGGACAACTTGTTGTCCTTGACAACTATATGTGATAACATTTGTCTCCACAAGGGGTGGCATGCTCCTTGCGAGCTGCCAAGATCAAGCAGTTCCAGTCGCCTTATGCATTGGGCTATGGAGTGATGCTCAAAAAACATCTTGTTGAGGATTAAAGGTCAACAAGCACACTGTCCTTAAAACGAAAGCAAAATACATGGGCTCCAGGAGGAGATTATTTATGTACATTCCTAGACTAATTGATTTTTACAAAGCGCTAGGTGAAAGCAAAATTCCACCATAGCCATTCAAGAAACTCCCTAGCTGCAAACTTGTTTACTCTGTCATTGATCAAATAAAAACAATGCAACTATGATAGCAAAATGATTACGCTTTTCATCTCTCCTCCCAGTGTTGAAGTTAGGATAAAGTTGAGTGGCTCCAATACATGAATGAAATGCAACTCCATGTACTCCCTCTCAGGTTCATAGAGAAAATGAAAAAACCCACTGGGCTGGTGACAAAAAACATGCTCTGTCTTGCAACTTCTCACACGTGGTTTAATGTCTCTAGAAAGCACGGGTGAGCGAACGGTTGATGCAAGTTGACTCATCCCAGGTGATGGTTTCTCATTTGCATGCTCTGGGTAGGATATGAACTACACATTTGGTTCTCCCTCTTCTTCTTCATGACTATCCCAAGGATTAGAATCATAATCATCATAAACAAGAAACATGGGAAAGCTCTGCCCTTTGTCTTCTATAGGCACAGAATGGCGGATTTCCACACAATGTTTTTCCTCAATGTATAAAGGAAAAGTCTCTGTGGTATTCTCTTGTAAATCCTCAAAATATGAAACATATGATTCCATGTGTATAGCCATAGGATCATGAATCGTGTGACATAATCCTGGCTGCTTTGGAAGACTAGGCTGCTCCTCTGTAAATGCCTCTCTGCTTGCAAATAAAAAACCTTCCTGCTTTTTCGAAAACAACTCTCGATCATCAACAACTACAGTCTCTTTTCCTTGTTGTTGTTCCAACTCTGATTAATAATCATTATCTTCTTTCTCATAATCTGAAACATGCCGATAGTCTTCTTCCTTAGGCACATGCAATTTTTCAAGATATTATTGCATATGAACCCCCTTGCTAGCCCTGATGTTCTCTTTGACTTCTTCAGCATATTCAAACAGGTGTCTTAACGATGAATATTTCCTCTCTCTCAGGAGAAGGACCAGCTCCAGATGCTGAGCCATGACATAGTACACCATGGCAACAGTCTCTGTGGATTTGATCTCCATAGTCATACTATGATAAACACTGTAAAACCTCATGTTGAAGACAACCAAGGATTCCTCTTCCCCTCTCCTCAAGGCATTAAACTCAAACCAGTATTGATCAAGGGACTTGTTCTCACCCCAACACTTTAAAAATGCATGGCATAACTTGTTCCAAGAGCCAATAGAACCAACTTCCAGACATCTGAACCACACAANTTCCTCTTCCCCTCTCCTCAAGGCATTAAACTCAAACCAGTATTGATCAAGGGACTTGTTCTCACCCCAACACTTTAAAAATGCATGGCATAACTTGTTCCAAGAGCCAATAGAACCAACTTCCAGACATCTGAACCACACAAAAACATCTCCAGACAGGGATTGTGAGAACAACCTCATGGAAACAACATCATGAACAATCTCAAACTGATCGACAAAGCTCTCAAAGGCCTCCAAATGCCTCTCAACTGTAATATGATACTCTCTAGAAAACCGAGGAAGATACTCAAAGGAATAACGCAGATAAGGATGAAGGTCATGTGGTAGCCTTAAAGATTTAAACAACTTATTTATGATTTTAATTTTAAAAGCAGTGGGTTGATCATGAGGATTAACGAGTTGATGGCAAGGCTCAGCAAGAATAATGGAGGGTAACGATATTTGAGAGGACTGTGAATTATTTTCAACCTCCTCAGGGCTACAAGGGTGATCAATTTGAAGAGGAGATGCAATACAAATCTCACTTTTATGAATAGGCAGAATTGAAGACATGAGATCGGTATCTACAACACAAGAAGAGGGCATGTTTGTATTATTCATAGACCCAGGGAAACAATTCTCATTGCCTCTCTTCACCAGGAGAACTTCACATCACTCACAGACTTGGTCAAAGAGTTTGCTATGTTTTCAAATTTGTCTACTTTCTTGAGTAGCACCTTGTTGCTTTCCACCATGTCTCTTATGAAATAGTATTGTACATCAATGTGCTTAGTCTTGGAATGATACAATGGGTTATTTTACAGACATATTGTTCTTTGAATATCACAACTTATCTTCATAGCTCTCTGCTCAAACCCAATTCCTAACACAACCTTTGTAACCATACTGCTTCTTTTCTTCCATGAGTGGCCGCCATGTATTCAACTTCTTTTGTTGACAAGGACATGACCACATGTCGCTTACTCATCGATCTGATTACTCCATCGAACATCTTTAAAAAATATCCACTCGTCGACCTTCGGTGATCCATATCTCTAGCTCATTTGCCTTCAACAAAGCCATGTACATTTAATTCACCATCTCCTCTAGGTTTTCCTTGGTAGCATATAGCATAAGTCTTTTTTGCCACACAAATGCCTGAATACTCTCTTGATAGTTGTCCAATGCTCCTTTCCAGGTATATACATGTATCTAATCAACAATCCCACTACATGGACAATGTATGGTCGAGTGTAGACCATCACATACATTAGACTACCAACGACACTTGCATAGGGAACACGTGCCATGTCCTTTATTTCCTCCTATGTCCTTGGACACTGTTCAACATTTTGATCTGGATTTATGAGTGGAACAAATGAAAACAAATTTATAATATTAACACAGATACATAGTTAATAATAGCATAGATACAATAAAACTTGACTTCTATTAAATAATAAATATGTTGAAACTGTAAAATGAAAATTGGAAACAAGCTTGTTAGAATGGTGGTAGCTTATCTCTGAGAAGATATGTGACGACTATGCTCATTCACAAGATGAATACAATGAGGCTATGAAATCATTTTTACAATGAACATGAATTACAAAATGCTAGACATCCAAAAAACCTAACCCTAGGAGATGAGACGCCAAAAGTCATGTGGCCCCCATTGGGGTAAGTTAGTACATCAACTTTTCGGAGTCGTAACGTTTGCATACGATCTTTGTTTAGGGCGCACGATAGGTCGTTGGAAATGTATTGATGAGGAGCTTAATTTCATAGGCTCAATCATGCCTTTGGCGATCATTGAGGTGACTGATCGTGAAAAAACGTCGGTTAGGCCCTCAAAATGGCCCCAGAAGTTTAGAACTCGAAAAACTGCTAAAAATAGTAAATTGCCGAAAAACTGTTTTGAGACAATTGGAATAGGTGGGTGGCCATTGATATCCTTTTGGATCACATTTAGCCTTTTTTCCATAGGAATTGACACCTTCACAGGTTTGCAATCATGCATGTTTAAACGTTTCAAGATTGTTTCAATATACTTTTTTTGGTTCAACCAGATCTTTCTAGTTGTTCATTCTCTCTTGATCTCCATTCCCATAATAAATTTTGTTGCACCAAGATCCTTCATGTCGGACTTGGAGGCTAGTTGTTTCGTCACATCCTTTATTGTGTTCATGTTGTTTCCAAGCAACACATATCATCGACATACAATGCTACATATATGAAACACCCACCTTCTTCTTTGGAATATATGCAGTGATCAACTTTACTTCTCATAAATCCCAAACTAAGGATGTATGTGTCAAAATTTTGGTACCGTATCCTTGGTGATTGCTTTAGACCATAAAGGGATCTTTTAAATTTTCACACCAAATCTTTCTTTCCCCTTACTACAAATCCTTCGGAATGTTTCATGTAGATTTTATTTTCCAGGTCCGCATGTAGGAACACTATCTTTACATCCATTTGTTCTATTTCCAGATAAAATGATACAACTAGAGACATTAGTAATCTAATGGAATTTAATTTTTCAATAGAGGAAAAAATCTCACTGAAGTCGACTCCTTTGACTTGGGAATATCCTTTCACTATCGGTCAACCTTTGAATTTCTCAACTTGACCTGCAACGTTCGGTTTCTTCTTGAATACCCACTTGCTACCAACGAGATTTATTCCATTTGGTAATTCGACTAAATACCATGTCTCATTCTTATGCAAGGATTTCGTCTCTTCAACCATGGTATCCTTCCAGAGTTTTCCTTTTGTTGAGTCGACTTCCTCCTCGACCGACTTGTGCTCTTCGTTAGTGGAAGTTAACACAAATGTAGAGAGAAATTCGGGCAGACTATACCTTTCAAATGGTTTTTTACTTGTTTTGATCTTCTTACAACTGGGTTTGATTGTTACACCTCTTCATCTGATTCAGTCAACTCATCTTAATCAACTTCTTCATTCCTCACTTCAAATCGTGCCTTCTCTAGATTATTCTTTGTTTGAACCATCACTTCAAACTCAGACTTCCTTCTGATTTCTCTGAAGACCACATCTTGATTGTAAACTATTTTCCTTGATGTAGGATCCCAAATCTTATATCATTTCATTACTTCTCTGTATTCGATGAAAATACACTTGACAACCTTCTTGTCTAGCTTACTCCTCTTTTCCTTGGGAACATGCACAAATGCATCACATCCAAATATTTTGAGACGTGAAATCAAAGGCTTCTTACTAGACCATACCTCATGTGGAGTCGTGTCGACTAGCACCGACGAAGGAGACATATTCACTAGATATTTTTCAGTTTCTACTTCCTCTGCCCAGAATTCTTGTGCGAGCCCAACACCACCGAGTATGCTCCTTGCCTTGTCCATCAATGTTTTGTTCATTCTCTCAACAACTCCATCTTGTTGTGGGGTATATGGTGTGGTATTTTGGTGTGCTATGCCACACTTCTTGCAAAACCAATCAAGTTTCTTTCCACAAAATTCACAACAGTTGTCAGTTCTCAACACCTTAATCTTCTTATCTATCTGGTTTTCTACAAGAGATTTAAAATCTCTTAATTTTTCGAAAACCTATGTTTTTTTCCTCAAGAAATATAGCCATGTATTCCTGGAAAAATCATCTATGAAGGATACATAATATAGGGATCCACCAAGTGAAGGCACAAAAACAAGGCCAAACACATCATTATGAACCAGTTCTAGATTCTCGTGTGCCCTTGTCACTCCAGATGGGAACCTCACCCAATTTTTTTTTTCTATATAACAAATGTTCACAAAAGTCGATTTATAAATTACATTCAGGAAAGTCTTCAACCATACCTTTGTTATGCATAGCTCGAAGTTCTTTTTCTCCAATATGTCTCGTCCTCTTGTGTCATAACATGGTTGGGTCATTTTGTCGAGGACTTGTCGAGTTGGTTGAATCGACTTAGCCCGATTCGAGTCGAATCAAATTCGAGTCAACTTCAGGAATAACGATGCAATTTCACCCAGTCGAGTCAACATTCCCTAATAACTTGTATAAGATTCCAATCCAGACTCCTTTCATTAAGTTCATCACACCTCTGACCATCTTGCATGTATCCTTCTGAAATAGAGTGTGCACTCCTGAATCATTCATCTTGTTGACATATATCAAGTTTCTTTTGAAACCCATAATGTCGAGCACACCTAGAAGGGTTCTACTCCTCCTATCCTGTAGTGTCAGTCGGACTCTTCCTCGCTCAACAATTTTGGTTGTCAAGTCATCCCCCAATAACAAATCTCCTCCTTCATATCGTTCATATTCACATGACCATTCTCTATGTGGTATAATATGATATGATTCTCTCGAGTCTATCAACCAAACATCTTGATTCGATTGTGTACTGGTCGACACCATGTACACATTCCCTCCATTATCTGGAGTTGTTTTTTATCTCAGTTGACTACTTCTCATTGGATCTTGTACTGGATCCTATTTTCTTCGACTTACAATCCCTTTTGTAATTCCCAACTTTACCACATTTCCAACATCTTGTTGTTGTCAACTGAACCGGGGATTTAGATCTACCCTTCGACTTAGAATTTCTAACGAAGAATTTTTCTTTATATCTATCGGCTGGTTGACCTCTCACCACTAATGCATATTTTGTCGGTCCTTCCATGTTCTTTCTTATCAATTCTTCTAATAGTAGAGATGCAACCACATCTTCTAGAGCTAATGTGGTTGCATTTCTCCCTATAGCCACAACTAAGCTATCCTAGGAGTCTGACAAAGAACATAATAGGCTAACATATTTCTCCTCCTCAATGATTTTAATATCAACAGAAGATAATTGTCTTATAATGGTATTAAATGTATTTAAATGTTCAGTCATCGAAATTCCCTCACTCATCCTCATAAGATATAGCTTCTTCCTAAGGAACAAATTATTTATTAGGGATTTTGACTGGTAAAATATCCCCAACTTGTCCCACAGTTTCTTAGCCGAATCTTCACCTGAGACATTCAATAGTACCAAATATGAAAGACAAATTCGAATCGTACTCTTTTCCCTTCTCTCAAGTTTCTCCCATTCTTCCCTCGACATACCTGTCAGAATGGTACCTGGACATATTTCTACCCATTGTTCTTGATCTACAAGGAGATCTTCAATTTTAAGCTTCCAAAGATTCAAATTCTGGCCATTGAATTTTTCAATCTCAATTATAGAGCTACTTGCCATTCTTTAAGCACAATCTGTAAATATTTCCGACTTACTACTATTATTGTACTTGGGGTTTATCTTAGATCCAAGGTTTTTAAACCAAGCTCTGATACCACATGTTAGGAAATGAGGAACACTTCCACACTAAACTGAGCAGAAGAGAGGGAGAAATATTTAATCAAGAAAGTAAATGACAAAGCAAGCATATAATACACATAGATTTTACCCTAGAAACACAAGCGGGAAAACCAACATTCCTTGAGTGTTTTTCTCTCCTATTGTCTTATTTCTTTAGAATAAAAGGTTACATTCCTGACCTTGGTATACACCTAAGACACAATTGACATCATACCTTCTTGTTTTACACAAGAACAACCCTATATCCAATTTGGCTTACATCTACATGACCACCAACCTCTAAAATGATTTCTCTAAAGATTATCTCTTACAAAATTACAACATGACTTATTTATAACCTTTATAGTAGGAAAAACCCTAAATAAATGTGCCAAAAAATGGTTACAGATCCTCTCAGATCATTGGCTATAAATCCCGTGAATCTCGGGATTCTATTACAGTCGAATCTAAGTTGGTTTACCAATCGATTACTAGTCGATCTTGTTATTGCGCAATTTGTATTTGTCCTAAAAGGAAAGGCTAAGGGAAGAGCAATTTGTGTAACATGAGGTTATTCTATCACTCTCACCTTAATAAGATACCTCTTTCTATTTAGGGATGATATCCCAGGGGAGACGTCCTCGGTGACCTGGGGGTTTGAGAAGGCAAAGGTTAAAGTGTTAATAAAATATATCCCCTCTCACAAGTCACACTGATCAGAAAGTCCCAAAGTTTTAGTCAATGAAGCAATGATATGCTTAGATGTACCTGCCCAGAACAAAGCAACAAGAAAACAATATCTTTTGCAAGTACAATTTGATGTTAGTGCTTCATAAAACCTTTGACTTGTCAATAAAAGAAATAAGTTGATGCAAGATGAAACAAACATAATTTTATAACAACAATGTATACAAGATGATAACTTCACAATAAATTCCTTAAAAGAGATTCACAATGACCAAAAATAATAACCCAATAATAGCAATATACTAGCACTTGTTGGAAGCTAATTAGGCAGTGTAAAAATCAACTTTTGTAATTGATTTTAAGTGCTTTTACAACTGTAATAAATGGTTGTATCTTACTTTTGTAACAATAGAAATAAGGTTAGTGAATTAGTCTAATCTAGGGTTAGGAAAGGTTATTAGGTTGCTTGAGGTAAAATATTTAAGGGTTGGTTTCATAAATCAATCAAATTAAAGGTCTAAATCAATGCCTTTTAGGGATAATGGAGTCACTTTGCAGCAACAAACTTGAAGGAAACAAATGATAATGTAAGATCCAAGGACAAAGAAGGATGGTGATTGAGGTGTTGGTAACCCAAGGCCCTAATCAACAAGCCTTATAAGAAAAACGACTACTAGGAAGTAGGTAACCCTAGGCCCTAGCGGTTTTCCTTCTTCTTTAGCTCAAGATTGAAGAAAACAATGGTTTGATGAAGAAAATGATACTAGAGTGCTACAATGGCAGGGCTCTAGTACAATGCTTCAAAGGTAGGGTTTCTAGCACAATCTAGTAGGTGAAAAGTTGTCAAGACAAGGACAATAACATGTGCTTGTTCTCCTAGGGTTTTAAACTAACAATTTCATAATCTTGGAAAAAATGCAAAGTAAATGTACCATTACCATTCAAATCAAAAAAGGATTGCAGAAATTCACTTACATTCACCAAGAATAATCTAGCAATTAGCCTAGTTGAAGACTTTCCACCAATAAAAATGCCAAGAAACACCAAATTTAGCCTCCTCCAAGAAGTGTGCCTAAAATTTCAACCAATAACCCTTAAGTAGGGAAAACATTTCAAAACTCACTTGTGAGTGAATGAATGATGATAAAAATACAAGGAGAAAATCCCTTATTTATACAATCAAAATGACCTTTAATTACAAAATTAGGTCAAAAAGGCCGACATGGCCAGTTTACATGAGAAAATCCAATTTTACATAAATTTGTGAAATAAAACCCTAATATAAGTTTTTTAGGGTGAAGTCATGCCCCTCCTAGGGTGATGTTAGCCTCCTTGTTGGAACGTTAGCCCTCAAAGTGGAATGTTGGGGCTCAAAACCCCTCTGGAACTGCCACACATGCCAACCAATGTCGTCCTCAAGATAGGTGCCTCAACTGGGTGACGTCAAGGGCCTTCAAGGGCCAACATCATGGTGGGCGGGAAAGACCCCATTGGGTCCAGGCCTACAAGGTTGTCTCAGGTGGAACATCGTCCTCACTCTCTGGTGAAAGCATTTGGTATATGTCTGCCCCTGGCTAGGGTCTCAACATCCATCTGGTGGGATTTTATCCCTATGGAGGTATGAGCTAATCATATCCCCATGTGTACCTATCCGTCAAACATGGTCCTGCAACAACAACAAGTACATCCTCCATGGGATCATAAGTCACAGGGATCATAGCAATGTCAATCACATCTAATGATCAAGTTATCCAAACATGTGCATGAAACCCCCCTTTCCCAGATAAGTGCTTAAATACGTTATGCTATTTTACAAGCTAGGTTTGTAGAGGGTTTCATGGCGTCCTATTGGGATAATTCTTCTTAGATGTGGGATGTTTCTAGGTGAAGACTAATCAGGTCATGTAAGTGCATGAGATAGTATGGGGATGTTTTGGAGATGAGTGCAATAATGATAGGGAAATGTATGGATTACCTGTGGGTGCCTCTGAAGAGAGTGAGTTGCACCTTGTCATGGATGAAAATGTTTCCAAACCCATTCAATTCCTTTTTACCTTTCTTTATCTTATTTATTTTTCTTTAAAGAGAATAGCTGGGGGAGACTGCCCTGGTGTGGTGACCAATGGTGACAATGTTCCCCACAAGCATTTTACGGAGATGAGAAGGTTGGCTCATGATGAGACCCCCTTTCTTGTGGATATGCTACCAAGAGCCACTGCCCTAGCGTGGTGACCAGCTGAATGGTAGTGTCATACCGCTACATGCCTATGGACCTAATATGATGGCTCGTGATGGGACCCCCTATCCTCCAACTAGGTCTTGAGTTTATTTATTTTATGGGTCCCTCCTTTTTCTTACTAAGAAGAATTTTATTTCTTTCTCAGGGATCCTTGGGCGAAGCATATAAAGGTTTTGATCTTTTGTATTTTATCCTTTGCCAGCTACTTTTACCCTTTGGGCCTTTAGCCCCTTCTTCCCATAAGGAAAGGTACAACCCTTTTCTAGCTTTTCAAACCCAATGCCCGAACCAATGCATGGGATATATGAGAGGGGAAATTATGAAAATTGATAAGTATGGTGGGAATGGACGATGACCTTTCATAAACCCACCCAGTGGAAAATCACTCCTAAGGGAAGAA
Source organism: Picea sitchensis (assembly GCA_010110895.2). Classification (NCBI taxonomy): domain Eukaryota; kingdom Viridiplantae; phylum Streptophyta; class Pinopsida; order Pinales; family Pinaceae; genus Picea; species Picea sitchensis. Next base: position 54,349 of record SNQJ01S0085837.1, on the reverse strand, counting down.
AATTGCTAGGGAATTCTGTCACCCACCCCTAGGTATGGACAGGTCAAAAGGCATAAAGTCCAAGCACATGTCATGAAACACAAGAGAATTAAATGCACATATTCAAATGTTTTGAGAATTAGAGTGACACATACCATGATACCCAAACTCATTACCTCATGGAGAAAGACCCATTGTTGCTTCAAGACCAATCCGATGGGATGGATGCTACTGTTGCTGATAGGATAGAGGCACTGAAGAAGAAGGATAGACCCTCGAGGGCCAGGTTCAATTGAACATGGCTCTCGGTACTCCATGTCTAGGACCTCTGGGCCTAGAGACATAATATTCTTAGTTATCCCTAGGTTAGGGTATAACATATGGTTCCAACTTGGGGACATGTGCTCATCGTAGAGCGCATGAGAACCTCAACATCTCTGGCATGACCTATGACTTGCTAGATCTCCAAAAAGTTTATCATTAATTATTTGTGGTGGTGATATCACCCCTGGCTCATATATGGTACAATAAAATGAAAGTAAGCAATCATATGTACAAATGGAAATACAATTACTCTAGCATGAAATGCAGATGGTATATACAATGAATGAAAATGCCTACCTACTTACCTATACTTACCTGTTGGTTGAATGCTAGGTGTATTCAAGTAGCCAGTGAAAACATCCTAGCAATGTCTCATAATACTTGCTTCTGTGTTTTATCATAAACCAAAACAATGAGAAGTTAATCACATGAGTAACATGAGTTAAAATATGTATTGTATAATCATAAATCGTAGAGTCTATCTCATGGAGGCGAGTGGGAGGGAAAAAATGGTTCCAAGTCATACTCTCAAGAAAGTGCTCAATCCATCTTGGAAAGGGATCGTGAAAAGTCAAGGGTTCAATAGACTAACTCAAAGAGTCTTAAGGTTGGCTACCTTGGATGTCTTCACACTCTGAGGGCTAAGAAAGGATTAGCAAGAACCTAAAGGATAACTGACAATTTCTCAAGGGGATGCTGAAAGACTGTGATAATAAGCTTCTTCTTAAGGTACCCAACCTTCCCCTAAAATCCCTAGGGAGACTTTGTCCTACATAAGACTTGGGATAAGGGACATGTTTCCAAACCATATCCTCAGTAACATAGTGAGGTAAAATAATCTAAGGGAGGTAGACAATCGTATCACACATATCCTGATTCAGGCAAGCAACCCCCTCACTCTTATCAAGATCCGAGCACAATGATGGTTGATAAATTTCTTTGTAGAATAGATCTGAATGCTCAAAGGAGTAATCATCAAAATCCTCAAGGTATGACCAAAAATCATCAGGAGAATATAGGACTAGGTCATCTCTGGGTGTTTGGAAAGTGTTGGATGCAGGCCTAGTAAAGAGAAAATCCTATTTTTGGAAGAGAAGCATGTAAGGAGGAAATGACAGCTGGAAGGAAAAACAACACGTGTAAGGGAAGCAGGAAAGGCACACATGCAAGGAAGACCTAACGATGCTAGGGTTAGGGGTTTTGTAATGTATTGTAATGACTGATGAGCCAATAATATAAATAGGCAGTACTTAGAGGAAGGGGAGAGAGCGGAGACAGAGAGTTGACCAAGGAGGAGAGAGTTGTAACAATTGTACTACTCAGTAATATGGTGAGCTAGGGAAGTAGTGAGCGACTTGATACTGAGGGTTATATCATAGACTGAGGAGCCTGGTGCGATCTAGTTATCCTCACAGGGATCAAGGAGCTTGTTGAAGAGAGTGGAATCTAAGATTGTACCATGCGCGGTGTGATATATTATTGAACCATAATAAAGAGCCTGAGAGCCAGATATTTGTGGATGTATCCTAGGAGGGGGTGAACCATGGTAACACCTATGTTATGTGAATGAATGTATGCATCTTTATTGCTGATAAATGGTGAATGTTAGATGAATGAATTAACTAGTTAGATTTGGTATTTCACATGCATGAATAGAATGAATGCTATAATCAAATGTTAGATTGAATAAATAAAGATTACAAGACACAACCGCATATATCCATTTATTCCTAGGTTGCAAACACTTGAGTATTGCAGCTACCCATAGAGTTATCTTGGGTGAGACTACGTAGTACACTCTGTGTACTGCGTTGCCTTTTGGTCTATGAGAGGGGCAAATAGTTTTAAAGGGATTTTGTTGGGATCTTATCAAATCTGAACCATGGTCAATCTATGATAGTAAGGTAGGATTAGAATAATCCATAAATAATCCTAAGTAGGAAAGACATAGACCAATAAAGGGTAAAATCCAACAAATGGTTCTGTTGTCGGTTGGTTGGAAAAGAAGGGGATTGAGTATATGAGATTTGTGGAATACCCGCTAAAAGAATGACAAACCAGACGACAAGACGCTGAGAGAATGAGAATCTAAAAGGGGATGTTGAGACCGTGGAATCCAATGCAGGTAGAGATAAAGAGATGGTTGAAAACAAAGGAGCTGGAATTTGCACAGAAAGATAGCATAAACCTGAAGTTGACACCGCACAAATATCTATACAAGTACGTATTCAACGACTTGCATGAAGCATTTTTCTATGATTTCCTGCATGTATTGCAGGAGTGGATAGAAAGGTTGAAAGACAACCATCCCACAAACTGGATCAGACAACTAGGGTGGAATCATGAAGAGATCATGCAGTTACAACAAGTTGATATTAAGTTTACACAGGCATTAGATTTATGGTTAGACAACATTGTTGCAGGATTTATCACAGAATTTGTAGTAGATACAACGAAGTCTTACAGTACAATAGAAAAAGAGTTCTTGAAGGTACCTCGAGGTAGATACATCATATCTTTATATAATTCTATTAAGATATTACTATATAAGAAAGGTGTGATGACAACAGAGTCATACAACTAAACTTCCCTGCATGCATGGGGGAAGGGGGGAAGCACTGAAAAGAGAAGAAGAAATGGATAAAGGAAAGAAGGAGGAGGCCTTAGACCCAATTATGATGGACAAAGACCATATCAAGTGGATCATGGAAACAAGAGAAAAACGTGCAGTGGAGTAACCTTCCAATATAAGGTGAACACCAAGAAGAGATTCGTAGCCGCGAGGGAGGGGTTGGAAAGTGATGAAGAAGAGGTAGAGGATCTCCGAGCTGTGGAGAAGATTGAGGAAATCCTTTGCGCGACATATGAGAGGAAGACGATAGGTCCAAGAGCGGGAATATAAGGCAACACTCCTATCCATATCAGTGTCAGTGCGGAACCCATAAACCCATGTGCTACTAATACACCAAGAAGAACACCACCATTTAGACAACCAAATTTCGGGAGAAGGAAGCCAACAACAAGTACATCTATACAAGGAAAAACAACTGGGGGAGTCAGTTCATGAAGCATTAGTCAAGTATCTACACCGCATGGAGGTAGTAGTTCAACATTCAGGATGGCAGGACATGATCCCACCATCAGGTTACCAGAATTCAAAGGAGAGGTGTCGGAGGACCCAAAGAAGCACATGTTTATTTGTGAAAATATCTGGGAAGTGAAACAAATCAAAGATGAGGACACTAAACTTGCACAACTAGCTATCACACTAAGAGATCACACACTAGATTGGTACATGAGTTTAGCTGAAAACAGTCAGCCAGGGACAACCAAAACGATTGGAGATATAAAAAATCTATTGATAAATGAGTTCCAGAGGCCTAGTTCATAGGATCAATACATGAACGAGATGATAGAGATTATACAGAAACCAGGAGAATCTGTATGGGAGATTGACCAGATATTCAAATGCTTGAAGGGAAAACTAAAGTATGTCATGACAGATATGCAACATAGGCATTTGTTCGTCAATTCACTACTACCACACATAAAATACCCGTTGTGACAGCAAAATTTTCAGACACAGAAAAAGGCTCTTCAGGCAACCCTACAACTGGAAGAGAACCAATATCAGAAGACAGATCCAACCATAGAGGAATTGAAGGAGGATATGAAGAACTTAACATTCCACCTAAACCAGAATAAAGGTAGGGACAAAAGAGAAGTCGTTTGGTGTACCACATGTAGGACAAAAGGAGACCATAAGAACGAATGTCCAACATTCATGCAATACATGGAAACAGGAATGCCAAACCGATTTCCAACCGGAGGACTATGGTGTGAGATCTGTAATAAACAGGGGCATGATCCATATCACTTCCCAATGATGTAGAAGTACCAAACATTACCTAAGAGCTCATATTGCAACTTTTGCAAGTCAGGAGGCCATCATGACAAAGATTGCAGGACCATGGACCTCATGAGGGAAAGAACATCATATTTTTACAAGGTGCAGGCATAAATGATGATCAAGAAAGATGCACCACAACTGAACCAAGTACCAGCCCCGTATAACACTACACAACAACAATATAACACTGCGTAGCTGCAGTACAATACCACACAACCACACTATAATCCCGCACAATATAACTAGGCGCCTCAGTATAATGCACCACGAGGAGATCAAAATGGCTACAGAGGTGGAGGCTTTGGAAGAGGTAGAGGACCAATGGTATGCCACAAATTTCAACAACTAGGAAACTATGCAAGAGAATGTCTGTTGGCATAGGGATAGACCTAGGGTTTAGCTCTAGCAACACACCAACAAGCCCTAAGTACTGGCCCTTTCGACAACACCTGCGAAATATATGCAGTCTCACCCGAAGTAGCGATAGGGGGTTGCAGGACACAGGTGTCTACAACCAGAGGAAATGTAAAGTGGATCCAGGGAAACACACACACATAGATCTATTTATTCTTTATCTTCCTTAAGCCTACTGCGCGAACTATATCTCAGATCTAACACAATATTGCATTGACAGTATATCAGAGATCAGAAGAACACAAAATCAATCACACACAACAAAAAGATATACTTGGTTCACCCTCTCCCTAGGGATATGTCCACAGAACTGCGCTTTATAATATATTAGATGAAAGCATACATTTCTATCTATGCTCTTAGCTTGCAGATCTCTCTTTCTTTCTCTTCTTCTCTCCCCTCCCTGAGCACCCAGCTACAGGGTTGATCTTTGTACCCAACTGAAGATCTTACAACACAATACTTCTCTCTCAACAATAACAACAATCACTCATTAGAACATAATCGAACCCATATCAGGTCCTCTTGACCTTTATTTATACATTACAATGATTCTCGGACAACCCTTAGGCTGAAACCTAGGTGTCAAAACCCTAAATACCAAAACCCTAGGTGTCTAAAACCCTAGGTCAACTTGACCTGTGTTTTCAGGGCTTCGCCAACCTGTCTTTCCTTCTTTCCTGCGAGGTGCTCCAAAACATCCATTGGTGGATTTTTCCGCTTACCGAGTTGTCCACAATCCATCTTCCTTGTTGATCTGCCTTCCTCGATCTCCCCATCCAACGAATTGATTTCTCTTACTTCGCTCCTTCTTTTCTACTCTTTTGGCCACTTTGACCCAATCTCAGACAACTTGTCTTCTGCGCAGTTCACACTTCACGCTTCTTTCCTTAATCTTCACAACCTTCCATAACAAAGGGCCAACATGACCCCAACACTCAAATGTGACTCGTCCTGAGGCACTTCAGGTCTGAACCTTCTGTTTTTTTCCGTCTTCAGACTGCGCGGGGCAACCTATTCTTTCTGCTCTTTCCCTCCCTTCATTCCTTCTTTCCTTGTGCAGACTGTATTTTCTATGTCTGGTACCCAGTTTCAACTGCACCTGGTACCTAGACCCTTCTTCTCATGCTTTTACTGAGAGCTGCGAGACAACTGGTTGTCATAGTACAATTTCAAATGACTCCTATTCACTAAACCTTCCTTCCAATATCCATTCAAAGTCTTCAACTGCGCAACTCCTTCTGTAACATAATAAACCTCATATGGCCCAATCCAATGTGTCGTGAACTTCCCTGGATGCTTCATGAACTTGTTTTCATATACCAATACCAGATCTCCTTGCTTAAATGATTTCGTCTTGATGTGTCGATCATGGCAGGACTTTTCTCATTCCTTCTGTACCTGTTGATGGAATCCTGCAATAAATCAATCTTCTTCTAGTTCTACCAACTGTGCAAGCCTCTCTTGAACAACGCCAATGCCATCCATATCTGTGAATACTGCAATTCTGATACTAGGAACCAAATATTCCATAGGGACAACTTCTTCTAGACCATAAACCAACTTAAAGGGAGTCTGCATGGTCAACTTCTTGCAAGTAGTTCTATAGGCCCATAACACTGTTGGTACTCTCAAATCCCAGTCATCCCTGTTCACACTACAAATCTTCGTTAGTGTTGTCTCCAAGTTCTTGCTGAAAGCTTCGACCATTATGTTCGCTTATAGATGGTAAGGATTACTCTTCTGATGGTGGACTTCAAATTCCTAAGTCAAAGCTTCGATAGTAATGTTAATAAAGTGTGTACCTTGATCGCTCATCAGGGTCTTCGGGCATCCAAACTTGGTTGTGATATCCTCAAATATAATTGCTCAGTTGTAGTTTCACTACAGTCCTTAACTTCTCTTTCTTCTGCCCATCTTGTCAAATACTATGTCGCAGTGATGATGTATCTAGCTCCTCTGCGCTTCCTTGGTGGGCTTATAGGTCCTACGAAATCAACTGCCCATTTATGAATTTTCTGCAAATTCAGTTGCGGTGCTAAAGGCATCTCATCTCTTTGGGAAGGCTTCCTAACTCTTTGGCATACATCGTAGGCTTTATAGTATTCCATTGCATCTTTATGTAAAGTAGGCCACTAGAGGCCAACTCTAAGAACCTTATGCATTGTTTCTTTCCCTGCATAGTGTCCTCCTGTGATGCCTTCATGTGCTTCTTCTAAAATTAGTGGTCTTTCTGCCTCCATAACGCATCTCCTCAGGATCTCATCAGGTCCCATCTTGTATAGTTGTCCAGCCATAAGTGAAAAATCTACAGCACGCACTACCAATTGTTTCTTCTGGATTATTGTATATTCACTAGGTGTCATTCCTGTTGACAAGAACTGGACTATCTCGGCGAAGTGATCATCAACCCTTCTAATGGCCAACAACTATGCATCTGGTAGTGTATCCTCCAAACTAGTAGGGTCCTCTCTGTGCTCCAACCTAGACAAATGGTCAGGTCCCTTTTTCATTCTTCCTGGCTTGACCACAATCTCAAAATCATATTACTGGAATAGCAGTAACCATATGCATATTCTTCCCCCCAACACTAGCTTGTTGACTAGGTATTTCAACATAGAATGATCAGTGAACATCTTGAAATGTCCTCCTAATAAGTAGTGGCGAAATTTCTACAATGCATACACCATGGATAAACCTTCTCTCTCAATGGTGGTGTCATTTATCTCAACTGTAGATAGCTTCCTGCTAGAAAAGGCTAATGGATGGTCAATATCTCCTGCTACTGCTTGTGCTAACTCTGCTCCTAGTGAAATAGATGAAGCATCGACATGCAGGTGAAACTCCTTGCTCCAATATGGGAAAACCATAATAGGCACAGTAACCATTTTTTGTTTCAGTGTGTTGAAGCTCTGGTGGCATTCTGTTGTCCATTGAAACTAACAATATTTCTTCAAAAGATTCTCTATGGGTGTTGTAATTTGTGCATAGCCCTTAATGAACATCCTATAGTATCCAGTATGTCCCAACACAGTGCATAGTTGTCTGAATGAGGTAGGGGGGGGTGGCGTATATAAAAAATAATGGAAATCCTGGATGGGTCTACCAACAACCCCTGCTTACACACAATATGGCCCAACAACACTCCAAAAGGTGAAAAGAAGATGCACTTCTTCAGATTCAGGGCAATCTAACATTGCCTGCACTTGTACAACATTAGTCTTAAACATTCAATATGATTCTGCAATAGTCTAAAAGCAGTCCAATCATCAAAATATGCTTCAAAACATTTATGTAAAAACTCCTTGAACACTTCGACCACCACCGTGGAAAATGTTGATTAAGGTTGGTTGTCATTGATGTCAACCCTTGAAGAAAGACCCGTAGCACAAAGTTTTGGGTAATGGACCCAATAGTGTTTGATGTAAATATGACTCATTATTGTTTTGTCATGGTTGATAAGAAGTAAATA